>JAUMIR010000022.1:0-115263 GCA_030847615.1 Gambelia wislizenii
TTTCCGCTGCCTGACCGCCCCGAGCGCCCCGAACGTGCCGACGCACCCCCGGACGCGTCGGCGCCAGTTTCCGCCGCCTCACACCCCGAGCACCCCGAAAGTGTCGACGCCCCCCGGGATGCGTCGGCGCCACTTTCCGCCGCCTGACCCCCCCGAGCGCCTCCAAAGCGTCGACGCCCCCCCAGACGTGTCGGCACCACTTTCCGCCGCCCAACCCCCCAAGCGCCCCGAAAGTGCGGACGCCCACCCGGGACGCGTCGGCGCCACTTTCCGACTCCTGACCCCCCAAGCGCCCCGAAGGTGCCGAAACCCCCACCGAATGCGTCGGTGCCACTTTCCACCGCCTGACCCGCCGAGCGCCCCGAAGGTGCCGACGCCCCCGAGGACGCGTCGGCGCCACTTTCCGACGCCTGACCCCCCGAGCGCCCCGAAGGTGCTGACGCCCCCCCCGGGACGCGTCGGCGCCACTTTCCGACGCCTGACCCCCCGAGCGCCCCGAAGGTGCGGACGCCCACTCGGGACGCGTCGGCGCCACTTTCCGACTCCTGACCCCCCGAGCGCCCCGAAGGTGCCGAAACCCCCACCGGATGCGTCGGTGCCACTTTCCACCGCCTGACCCGCCGAGCGCCCCGAAGGTGCCGACGCCACCCCGGGAGGCGTCGGCGCCAGTTTCCGCCGCCTCACCCCCTGAGCGCCCCGAAAGTGTCGACGCCCCTCCGCACGCGTCGGCGCCAGTTTCCGCCGCCTCACCCCCCGAGCGCCCCGAAAGTGTTGACGCCCCCCGGACGCGTCGGCACCACTTTCCGCCACCTGACCGCCCCGAGCGCCCCGAAAGTTCCGACGCACCCCCGGACGCGTCGGCGCCATTTTCCGCCGCCTCATCCCCCGGGCAACCCGAAAGTGTCGACGCCCCCCGGGATGCGTCGGCGCCACTTTCCGCCGCCTGACCCCCCCGAGCGCCTCCAAAGCGTCGACGCCCCCCCAGACGCGACGGTGCCACTTTCCGCCGCCTGACCCCCCGAGCGCCCCGAAAGCGCCGACGCCCCCTCGGACGCATCGGCGCCACTTTCCACCGCCACATCCCCCGAGCGCCCCGAAAGCGTCGACGTCCCCCCGGATGTGTCGGCGCCACTTTCCGCCGCCTGACCCCCCGAGTGCCCCGAAAGCGCCTACGCCCCACCGGACGCGTTGGCGCCAGTTTCCGCCGCCTCACCTCCCAAGCGCCCCGAAAGCGCCAACGCCCACCCGGACGCGTCGGCGCAATTTTCCGCCGCCCGACCCCTCGAGCGCCCCGAAAGCGCAGACGCCCCCCCGGACGCGTCGGCGCCACTTACCGCCGCCTCACCCCCCAAGCGCCCCGAAAGTGTCAATGCCCCCCCGGACGCGTCGGCGCCACTTTCCGCCGCCAGACCCCCTGAGCGCCCCGAAAGTGCCGACGCCCCCCCGGACGCGTCGGCGCCACTTTGCGCCGCCTGACCCCCCCGAGCGCCCCTAAAGTGTCGACGCCCCCCGGACGCGTCGGCGCGACTTTCCGCCGCCTGACCCGCCGAGCGCCCCGAAGGTTCCGATGCCACCCCGGACGCGTCATCGCCACTTTCCGCCGCCTGACCACCCGAGCGCCCCGAAGGTGCCGACGCCACCCCGGGACGCGTCGGAGCCTCTTTCCGCTGCCTGACCCGCCGAGCACCCCGAAGGTGCCGACGCCCCCTCGGACGCGTCGGCGCCACTTTCCGCCACCTGACCACCCGAGCGCCCAGAAGGTGCCGACGCCCCCCGGACGCGACGGCGCCACTTTCCGCCGCCTGACCCGCCCAGCGCCCCGAAGGGTCGACGCCCCCCTGAACGCGTCGGCGCCACTTTCCGCCGCCTGAACCCCAGAGCGCCCCGAAGGTGCCGACGCCCCCCGGGACGCGTCGGTGCCACTTTCCGCCGCCTGACCCGCCGAGCACCCCGAAGGTGCCGACGCCCCCCCCGGACGCGTCGGCGCCACTTTCCGCCGCCTGACCCCCCGAGCGCCCCGAAGGTGCCGACGCCACCCTGGAACGCGTCGGAGCCACTTTCCGACGCCTGACCCCCCGAGCGCCCCGAAAGTGCCGACGCCCCACCGGACGCGTCATCGCCACTTTCCGCCGCCTGACCACCCGAGCGCCCCGAAGGTGCCGACACCACCCCGGGACGCGTCGGAGCCACTTTCCGACGCCTGACCCGCCGAGCGACCCAAAGGTGCCGACGCCCCCCCGGACGCGACGGCGCCACTTTCCGCCGATTGACCCACCGAGCGCCCCGAAGGTGACGATGCCCCCCCGGACGCGTCGGCGCCACTTTCCGCCGCCTGGCCACCCGAGCGCGCCGAAGGTGCCGACGCCACCCCGGGACGCGTCGGAGCCACTTTATGACGCCTGACAACCCGAGCGCCCCGAAGGTTCTGACGCCCACCCGGGACGCGTTGTCGCCACTTTCCGACTCCTGAACCCCCGAGCGCCCCGAAAGCGCCTACGCCCCCCCGGACGCGTCGATGCCACTTTCCGCCGCCTGACCCGCCGAGCGCAATGAAGGTGTCGACGCACCCCTGGATGCGTTGGCCCCACTTTCCGACTCCTGACCTCCGGAGCGCCCCGAAGGTTCCGAAGCCCCCACCGGATGCGTCAGCGCCACTTTCCGCCGCCTGACCCGCCGAGTGCCCCGAAGGTGCCGACACCCCCCCGGACGCGTCGGCGCCACTTTCCGCCGCCTGACCACTCGAGCGCCCCGAAGGTGCCGACGCCACCCTGGGACGCGTCGGAGCCACTTTCCGACGCCTGACCCCCCGAGCGCCCCGAAGGTGCCGACGCCCCCCCGGACGCGACGGCGCCACTTTCCGCCGCCTGACCCGCCGAGCGCCCCGAAGGTGTCGACGCCCCCCCGAACGCGTCGGCGCCACGTTCCACCGCCTGAACCCCAGAGCGCCCCGAAGGTGCCGACGCCCCCCGGGACGCGTCGGCGCCACTTTCCGACGCCTGACACCGCGAGCGCCACGAAGGTGCCGACGCCCACCCGGGACGCGTCGGCGCCACTTTCCGACTCCTGACCCCCCGAGTGCCCCGAAGGTGCCGTAGCCCCCACCGGACGCGTCGGTTCCCCTTTCCGCCGCCTGACCCGCCGAGCGCCCCGAGGGTGCCGACGCCCCACCGGACGCGTCGGCGCCACTTTCCGACGCCTAACCACCCGAGCGCCCCGAACGTGCCGACGCCCCCCCGGACGCGACGGCTCCACTTTCCGCCGCCTGACCCGACGAGCGCCCCGAAAGTGCCGACGCCACCCCGGGACGCGTCGGAGCCACTTTCCGACGCCTGACCACCCGAGTGCCCCGAAGGTTCTGACGCCCACCCGGGACGCGTCGTCGCCACTTTCCGACTCCTGAACCCCAAGCGCCCCGAAAGCGCCGACGCCCCCCTGGATGCGTCGGCGCCACTTTCCGTCTCCTGACCTCCAGAGCGCCACGAAGGTTTCGAAGACCCCACCGGACGCGTCGGCGCCACTTTCCGCCGCCTGACCCGCCGAGCGCCCCGAAGGTGCCGACGCCCCCCCGGACACGTCGGCGCCACTTTCCGCCGCCTGACCACCCGAGCGCCCCGAAGGTGCCGACGCCCCCCTGGACGCAACGGCGCCACTTTCCGCCGCCTGACCCGCCGAGCGCCCCGAAGGTGTCGACGCCCCCCCTAACGCGTCGGCGCCACTTTCCGCCGCCTGAACCCCAGAGCGCCCCGAAGGTGCCGACGCCCCCGGGACGCGTCGGCGCCACTTTCCGACGCCTGACCCCCCGAGGGCCCCGAAGGTGCGGACGCCCACCCAGGACGCGTCGGCGCCACTTTCCGACTCCTGACCCCCCGAGCGCCCCGAAGGTGCCGAAGCCCCCACCGGACGCGTCGGTGCCACTTTCCGCAGCCTGACCCGCCGAGCGACCCGAAGGTGCCGACGGCCCCCGGACGCGTCGGCGCCACTTTCCGACGCATGACCACCCGAGCGCCCCGAACGTGCCGACGCCACCCCTCGGGACGCGTCGGCGCCACTTTCCGACGCCTGACCACCCCCGGCGCCCCGAAGGTGCCGACGCCCATCCAGGACGCGTCGACGCCACTTTCCAACTCCTGACCCTCCGAGCGCCTCGAAGGTGCCGACGCCCCCCCGGACGCGTCGGCACCACTTTCCGCCGCCTGACCCACCGAGCGCCCCGAAGGTGCCGACGCACCCCCGGACGCGTCGGCGCCACTTTCCGCCGTCTGACCCGCCGAGCGCCCCGAAGGTGCCGACGCCCCGCGGATGCGTCAGCGCACTTTCCGCCGCCTGACCCCCCGAGCGCCCCGAAGGTGCCGACCCCCCCCCCGGAAGTGTCGACGCCTCTTTCCGCCGCCTGACCCGCCGAGCGCCCCGAAGGTGCCGACGCCCCCCCGGACGCGTCGGTGCCACTTTCCGCCGCCTGACCTCCCGAGCGCCCCGAAGGTTCCGAAGCCCCCACCGGACGCGTCGGTGCCACGTTCCGCCGCCTGACCTCCCGAGCGCCCCGAAGGTTCCGAAGCCCCCACCGGACGCGTCGGTGCCACTTTCCGCCGCCTGACCCGCCGAGCGCCCCGAACGTGCCGACGCCCCCCGGACGCGTCGGCGCCACTTTCCGCCGCCTAAGCACCCAAGCGCCCCGAAGATGCGGACGCCACCCTGCGACGCGTCGGAGCCACTTTCAGACGCCTGACCACACGAGCGCCCCGAAGGTGCCGACGTCCACCCGGACACGTCGGCGCCACTTTCTGACTCCTGAACCCCCGAGCGCCACGAAAACGCCTAAGCCACCCCGGGACGCGTCGGAGCCACTTTCCGAAGCCTGACCCGCCGAGCGCCCCGAAGGTGCCGACGCCCCCCCGGACGCGACGGCGCCACTTTCCGCCGCCTAACCCGCCGAGCGCCCCGAAGGTGCCGAGGCCCCCCCGGAAGCGTCGGCGCCACTTTCCGCCGCCTGACCCGCCGAGCGCCCCGAAGGTGCCGACGCCCGCCCGGACGCGTCGGCGCCACTTTCCGCCGCCTGTCCACCCGAGCGCCCCGAAGGTGCCGACGCCACCCTGGGACGTGTCGGAGCCACTTTCAGACGCCTGACCACTCGAGCGCCCCGAAGGTGCCGACGCCCACCCGGAAACGTCGGCTCCACTTTCCGACTCCTTAACCCCGAGCGCCCCGAAAGCGCCTACGCCACCCCGGGACGCGTCGGAGCCACTTTCCGACGCCTGACCTTCCGAGCGCCCCGAAGGTGCCGACGCCCCCCCGGACGCGTCGGCACCACTTTCCGCCGCCTGACCACCCGAGCGCCCCGAAGGTGCCGACGCCACCCTGGGACGCGTCGGAGCCACTTTCCGACGCCTGACCCCCCGAGCGCCCCGAAGGTGCCGACGCCCCCCCGGACGCGACGGCGCCACTTTCCGCCGCCTGACGCGCCGAGCGCCCCGAAGGTGTCGACGCCCCCCCGAACGCGTCGGCGCCAGTTTCCGCCGCCTGAACCCCAGAGCGCCCCGAACGTGCCGACGCCCCCCGGGACGCGTCGGCGCCACTTTCCGACGCCTGACCCCCCGTGCGCCCCGAAGGTGCCGACGCCCCCCCGGGACGCGTCGGCGCCACTTTCCGACGCCTGACCCCCCGAGCGCCCCGAAGGTGTCGACGCCCCCCCGAACGCGTCGACGCCACTTTCCGACGCCTGACCCCACCCGGTGCCCCGAAGGTGCCGACGCCCATCCAGGACGCGTCGGCGCCACTTTCCAACTCCTGACCCCCCCGAGCGCCCCGAAGGTGCCGACGCCCCCCCGGACGCGTCGGCGACACTTTCCGCCGCCTGACCCGCCGAGCGCCCCGAAGGAGCCGACGCACCCCCGAACGCGTCGCCGCCACGTTCCGCCGCCTGACCTGCGGAGCGCCCCGAAGGTGCCGACGCCACCCGAACGCGTCGGCGCAACTTTCCGCCGCCTGACCCACCGAGCGCCCCGAAGGTGTCGATGCCCCCCCGAATGCGTCGGCGCCAGTTTCCGCCGCCTGAACCCCAGAGCGCCCCGAACGTGCCGACGCCCCCCGGGACGCATCGGCGCCACTTTCCGACGCCTGACCCCCCGAGCGCCCCGAAGGTGCCGACGCCCCCCCGGACGCGTCTGTGCCACTTTCCGCCGCCTGACCCGCCGAGCGCCCCGAAGGTGCCGACGCCCCCGCGGACGCGTCCTTGCACTTTCCGCCGCCTGACTCGCCAAGCGCCCCGAAGGTGCCGACGCCCCCCCGGACGCGTCGGTGCCACTTTCCACCGCCTGACCCCCCGAGCGCCCCGAAGGTGCCGACGCCCACCCGAGACGTGTCGGCGCCACTTTCCGACTCCTGACCTCCCGAGCGCCCCGAAGGTTCCGAAGCCCCCACCGGACGCGTCGGTGCCACTTTCCGCCACCTGACCCGCCGAGCGCCCCGAAGGTGCCGACGCCCTCCCGGACGCATCGGCGCCACTTTCCGCCGCCTGAGCATCCGAGCGCCCCGAAGGTGCCGACGCCACCCCGCGACGCGTCGGAGCCACTTTCCGACGCCTGACCACCCGAGCGCCCCGAAGGTTCTGACGCCCACCCGGGACGCGTCGGCTTCACTTTCCGACTCCTCAACCCCCGAGCGCCCCGAAAGCGCCTACGCCCCCCCGGACACGTCGACGCCACTTTCAGCCGCCTGACCCGCCGAGCACCCCGAAGGTGCCGATGCCCCCCCGGACGCGTCATCGCCACATTCCGCCGCCTGACCACCCGAGCACCCCGAAGGTGCAGACGCCACCCCGGGACGCGTCGGAGCCACTTTCAGACGCCTGACCCGCCGAGCGCCCCGAAGGTGCCGACGCCCCCCGGACGTGACGGCGCCACTTTCCGACGCCTGACCCGCCGAGCGCCGCGAAGGTGACGACGCCCCCCCGGACGCGTCGGCGCCACTTTCCGCCCTCTGACCACCCGAGCGCGCCGAAGGTGCCGACGCCACCCCGAGACGCGTCGGAGCCACTTTCCGACGTCTGACCACCCGAGCGCCCCGAAGGTTCTGACGCCCACCCGGGACGCGTCGTCGCCACTTTCCGACTCCTGAACCCCCGAGCGCCCCGAAAGTGCCTACGCCCCCCCGGACTCGTCGACGCCACTTTCCGCCGCCTGACCCGCCGAGCGCAATGAAGGTGTCGACGCACCCCTGGACGTGTCGGCGCCCCTTTCCGACTCCTGACCCCCCGAGCGCCCCGAAGGTGCCGAAGCCCCCACCGGACGCGTCGGTGCCACTTTCCGCCGCCTGACTCGCCGAGCGCCCCGAAGGTGACGACACCCCCCCGGACGCGTCGGCGCCACTTTCCGCCGCCTGACCA
Organism: Gambelia wislizenii; assembly: GCA_030847615.1. Classification (NCBI taxonomy): domain Eukaryota; kingdom Metazoa; phylum Chordata; class Lepidosauria; order Squamata; family Crotaphytidae; genus Gambelia; species Gambelia wislizenii. The sequence continues at coordinate 7,382 of JAUMIR010000022.1, forward strand.
CCCGAGCGGCCCGAAGGTGCCGACGCCACCCCGGGACGCGTCGGCGCCACTTTCCGCCGCCTGAACCCCAGAGCACCACGAAGGTGCCGACGCCCCCCGGGACGCGTCGGCGCCACTTTCCGACGCCTGACACCCCGAGCGCCACGAAGGTGCCGACGCCCACCCGGGACGCGTCGGCGCCACTTTCCGACTCCTGACCCCCCGAGTGCCCCGAAGGTGCCGAAGCCCCCACCGGACGCGTCGGTGCCCCTTTCCGCCGCCTGACCCGCCGAGCGCCCCGAGGGTGCCGACGCCCCCCCGGACGCGTCGCCGCCACGTTCCGCCGCCTGACCTGCGGAGCGCCCCGAAGGTGCCGACGCCACCCGAACGCGTCGGCGCAACTTTCCGCCGCCTGACCCACCGAGCGCCCCGAAGGTGTCGATGCCCCCCCGAATGCGTCGGCGCCAGTTTCCGCCGCCTGAACCCCAGAGCGCCCCGAACGTGCCGACGCCCCCCGGGACGCATCGGCGCCACTTTCCGACGCCTGACCCCCCGAGCGCCCCGAAGGTGCCGACGCCCCCCCGGACGCGTCTGTGCCACTTTCCGCCGCCTGACCCGCCGAGCGCCCCGAAGGTGCCGACGCCCCCGCGGACGCGTCCTTGCACTTTCCGCCGCCTGACTCGCCAAGCGCCCCGAAGGTGCCGACGCCCCCCCGGACGCGTCGGTGCCACTTTCCACCGCCTGACCCCCCGAGCGCCCCGAAGGTGCCGACGCCCACCCGAGACGTGTCGGCGCCACTTTCCGACTCCTGACCTCCCGAGCGCCCCGAAGGTTCCGAAGCCCCCACCGGACGCGTCGGTGCCACTTTCCGCCACCTGACCCGCCGAGCGCCCCGAAGGTGCCGACGCCCTCCCGGACGCATCGGCGCCACTTTCCGCCGCCTGAGCATCCGAGCGCCCCGAAGGTGCCGACGCCACCCCGCGACGCGTCGGAGCCACTTTCCGACGCCTGACCACCCGAGCGCCCCGAAGGTTCTGACGCCCACCCGGGACGCGTCGGCTTCACTTTCCGACTCCTCAACCCCCGAGCGCCCCGAAAGCGCCTACGCCCCCCCGGACACGTCGACGCCACTTTCAGCCGCCTGACCCGCCGAGCACCCCGAAGGTGCCGATGCCCCCCCGGACGCGTCATCGCCACATTCCGCCGCCTGACCACCCGAGCACCCCGAAGGTGCAGACGCCACCCCGGGACGCGTCGGAGCCACTTTCAGACGCCTGACCCGCCGAGCGCCGCGAAGGTGACGACGCCCCCCCGGACGCGTCGGCGCCACTTTCCGCCCTCTGACCACCCGAGCGCGCCGAAGGTGCCGACGCCACCCCGAGACGCGTCGGAGCCACTTTCCGACGTCTGACCACCCGAGCGCCCCGAAGGTTCTGACGCCCACCCGGGACGCGTCGTCGCCACTTTCCGACTCCTGAACCCCCGAGCGCCCCGAAAGTGCCTACGCCCCCCCGGACTCGTCGACGCCACTTTCCGCCGCCTGACCCGCCGAGCGCAATGAAGGTGTCGACGCACCCCTGGACGTGTCGGCGCCCCTTTCCGACTCCTGACCCCCCGAGCGCCCCGAAGGTGCCGAAGCCCCCACCGGACGCGTCGGTGCCACTTTCCGCCGCCTGACTCGCCGAGCGCCCCGAAGGTGACGACACCCCCCCGGACGCGTCGGCGCCACTTTCCGCCGCCTGACCACCCGAGCGGCCCGAAGGTGCCGACGCCACCCCGGGACGCGTCGGCGCCACTTTCCGCCGCCTGAACCCCAGAGCACCACGAAGGTGCCGACGCCCCCCGGGACGCGTCGGCGCCACTTTCCGACGCCTGACACCCCGAGCGCCACGAAGGTGCCGACGCCCACCCGGGACGTGTCGGCGCCACTTTCCGACTCCTGACCCCCCGAGTGCCCCGAAGGTGCCGAAGCCCCCACCGGACGCGTCGGTGCCCCTTTCCGCCGCCTGACCCGCCGAGCGCCCCGAGGGTGCCGACGCCCCCCCGGACGCGTCGGCGCCACTTTCCGACGCCTAACCACCCGAGCGCCCCGAACGTGCCGACGCCACCCCGGGACCCGTCGGAGCCACTTTCCAACGCCTGACCGCCCAAGCGCCCCGAAGGTGCCGACGCCCCCCCCGGGACGCGTCGGCGCCACTTTCCGACGCCTGACCCCCCCCGGTGCCCCGAAGGTGCCGACGCCCATCCAGGATGCGTCGGTGCCACTTTCCAACTCCTGACCCCCCCGAGCGCTCCGAACGTGCCGACGCCCCCCCGGACGCGTCGGCGCCACTTTCCGCCTCCTGACCCGCCGAGCGACCCGAAGGTGCCGACGCCCCCCCGGACGCGTCGGCGCCACGTTCCGCCGCCTGACCCCCAGAGCGCCCCGAAGGTGCCGACGCCACCCTGGGAAGCGTCGGAGCCACTTTCCGACGCCTGACCACCCGAGCGCCCCGAAGGTGCCGACGCCCACCCGAGACGCGTCGGAGCCACTTTCCGACGCCTGACCACCCGAGCGCCCCGAAGGTTCTGACGCCCACCCGGGACGCGTCGTCGCCACTTTCCGACTCCTGAACCCCCGAGCGCCCCGAAAGCGCCTACGCCCCCCCGGACTCGTCGACGCCACTTTCCGCCGCCTGACCCGCCGAGCGCAATGAAGGTGTCGACGCACCCCTGGACGTGTCGGCGCCCCTTTCCGACTCCTGACCCCCCGAGCGCCCCGAAGGTGCCGAAGCCCCCACCGGACGCGTCGGTGCCACTTTCCGCCGCCTGACTCGCCGAGCGCCCCGAAGGTGACGACACCCCCCCGGACGCGTCGGCGCCACTTTCCGCCGCCTGACCACCCGAGCGGCCCGAAGGTGCCGACGCCACCCCGGGACGCGTCGGCGCCACTTTCCGCCGCCTGAACCCCAGAGCACCACGAAGGTGCCGACGCCCCCCGGGACGCGTCGGCGCCACTTTCCGACGCCTGACACCCCGAGCGCCACGAAGGTGCCGACGCCCACCCGGGACGCGTCGGCGCCACTTTCCGACTCCTGACCCCCCGAGTGCCCCGAAGGTGCCGAAGCCCCCACCGGACGCGTCGGTGCCCCTTTCCGCCGCCTGACCCGCCGAGCGCCCCGAGGGTGCCGACGCCCCCCCGGACGCTTCGGCGCCACTTTCCGACGCCTAACCACCCGAGCGCCCCGAACGTGCCGACGCCACCCCGGGACCCGTCGGAGCCACTTTCCAACGCCTGACCGCCCAAGCGCCCCGAAGGTGCCGACGCCCCCCCCGGGACGCGTCGGCGCCACTTTCCAACGCCTGACCCCCCCCGGTGCCCCGAAGGTGCCGACGCCCATCCAGGATGCGTCGGTGCCACTTTCCAACTCCTGACCCCCCCGAGCGCTCCGAAGGTGCCGACGCCCCCCCGGACGCGTCGGCGCCACTTTCCGCCGCCTGACCTGCCGAGCGCCCCGAAGGTGCCGACGAACCCCCGGACGCGTCGGCGCCACTTTCGCCGCCTGACCCGCCGAGCGACCCGAAGGTGCCGACGCCCCCCCGGACGCGTCGGCGCCACGTTCCGCCGCCTGACCCCCAGAGCGCCCCGAAGGTGCCGACGCCACCCTGGGAAGCGTCGGAGCCACTTTCCGACGCCTGACCACCCGAGCGCCCCGAAGGTGCCGACGCCCACCCGGGACACGTCGGCGCCACTTTCCGACACCTGAACGCCCGTGCGCCCCGAAAGCGCCTACGCCCCCCCGGACACGTCGACGCCACTTTCCGCCGCCTGACCCGCCGAGCGCCCTGAAGGTGCCGACGCACCCCCGGACGCGTGGGCGCCACTTTCTGCCGCCTGACCCGCCGAGCGCCCCGAAGGTGCCGACGCCCCCCCGGACTCGTCGGCGTCACTTTCCGCCGCCTGACCCCCCGAGCGCCCCGAAGGTGCCGACGCCAACCCGGGACGCGTCGGCGCCACTTTCCGACTCCTGACCTCCCGAGCACCCCAAACGTTCCGAAGCCCCCACCGGACGCGTCGGCGCCACTTTCCGCCGCCTTACCCGCCGAGCGCCCCGAAGGTGCCGACGCCCCCCCGGACGCGTCTGCGCCACTTTCCGCCGCCTGACCCCCCCGAGTGCCCCGAAGGTGCCGAACCCCCACCGGACGCATCGGTGCCACTTTCCGCCGCCTGACCCACCGAGCGCCCCGAGGGTGCCGACGCCCCCCCGGACGCGTCGACGCCACTTTCTGACGCCTGACCACCCGAGCGCCCCGAACGATCCGACGCCACCCCGGGACCCGTCGGAGCCACTTTCCGACGCCTGACCCCCGAGCGCCCCGAAGGTGCCGACGCCCCCCCCGGGATGCGTCGGCGCCATTTTCCGACGCGTGACCCCCCCCCGGCGCCCCGAAGGTGCCGACGCCCATCCAGGACGTGTCGGCGCCACTTTCCAACTCCTGACCCCCCGAGCGCCCCGAAGGTGCCGACGCCCCCCGGACGCGTCGGCGCCACATTCCGCCGCCTGACCCGCCGAGCGCCCCGAAGGTGCCAACGCGCCCCCGGACGCGTCGGCGCCACTTTCCCCCGGCTGACCCGCCGAGCGCCCCAAAGTTGCCGACGCCCCCCAGACGCGTCGGCGCCACTTTCCGCCGCCTGCCCCGCTGAGCACCCCGAAGGTGCAGACGCCCCCCCGGACGCGTCGGCGCCACTTTCCGCCGCCTGACCCCCAGAGCGCCCCGAAGGAGCCGACGCCGCCCGGGACGCGTCGGCGCCACTTTCTCACGCCTGACCCCCCGAGGGCCCCGAAGGTGCCGACGCCCTCCTGGGATGCGTCGGCGCTACTTTCCGACGCCTGACACCCCGAGCGCCACGAAGGTGCTGACGCCACCATGGGACGCGTCGAAGCCACTTTCCGACACCTGACCCTTCGAGCGCCCCGAATGTGCCGACGCCCCCCCGGACGCGTCGGCGCCACTTTCCGCCGCCTGACCACACGAGCGCCCCGAAGGTGCCGACACCACGCCGGGACGCGTCGGAGCCACTTTCCGACGCCTGACCACCCGAGCGCCCCGAAGGTGCCGACGCCCACCCGGGACGCTTCGGTGCCACTTTCCGACTCCTGAACCCCCGAGCGCCCCGAAAGCGCCGACGCCCACCGGGGACGCGTCGGCGCCTCTTTCCGCCTCCTGACACCCCGAGCGCCCCGAAGGTGCCGACGCCCCCCGGAAGCGTCGGCGCCACTTTCCGCCTCCTCACCCCCCGAGCGCCGCGTAAGTGCCTACGTCCCCCGCGGACGCGTCGGCGCCTCTTTCCGCCGCCGGACACCCCGAGCGCCCCGAAAGTGCCGCCGCCCCCCCGGACGCGTCGGCTTGAATTTCCACCGCCTGACCCCCCGAGCGCCCCAAAAGTGCCAACGCCCCCCCAGACGCGTCGGCGCCACTTTCCTCCGCCTGACCCCTCGAGCGCCCCGAAATTGCCAACGCCCCCCCGGACGCGTCGGCGCCACTTTCCGCCGCCTGATCACTGAGGGCCCCGAAAGTGCCCACGCCCCCACCGGATGTGTCGGCGACACTTTCCGCCGCCTGACCCACCGAGCGCCCCGAAGGTTCCGAAGCCCCCACCGGACGAGTCGGTGCCACTTCCCGCCGCCTGACCCTCCGAGCACCCCGAAGGTTCCGAAGCCCCCACCGGACGCGTCGCCGCCACTTTCCGCCGACTGACCCGCAGAGCGCCCCGAAGGTGCCGACGCCCCCCCGGACGCGACGGTGCCACTTTCCGCCGCCTGACCCGCCGAGCGCCCCGAAGGTGCCGACGCCCCCCCGGACGCGTCTGCGCCACGTTCCGCCGCCTGACCTGCTGAGCGCCCCGAAGGTGCCGACGCCGCCACGGACGCGTCGGCGCCACTTTCCGCCGCCTGACCCCCAGAGCGCCCCAAAGGTGCCGACGCCCCCCGGGACGCGTTGGCGCCACTTTCCGACGCCTGATCCCCCGAGCGCCACGAAGTTGCGGACGCCCATCCGGGACGCGTCGGCGCCACTTTCCGACTCCTGACCCCCCGAGTGCCCCGAAGGTGCCGAAGCCCCCACCGGACGCGTCGGTGCCACTATCCGAAGCCTGACCCGCCGAGCGCCCCGAGGGTGCCGACGCCCCCCCGGACGCGTCGGCGACACTTTCCGACGCCTGACCACCCGAGCGCCCCGAATGTGCCGACGCCACCCCGTGACCCGTCGGAGCCACTTTCCGACGCCTGTCCCCCTGAGCGCCCCGAAGGTGCCGACGCCCACCCGGGATGCGTCGGCGCCACTTTCCGACGCCTGACTCCCCCCGGCGCCCCGAAGGTGCCGACGCCCATCCAGGACGCGTAGGCGCCACTTTCCGACTCCTGACCCCCCGAGCGCCCCGAAGGTGCCGACGCCCCCCCGGACGCGTCGGCGCCACTTTCCGCCGCCTGACCCGCCGAGCGCCACGAAGGTGCCGACGCACCCCCGGACGCGTCGGCGCCACTTTCCCCTGCCTGACCCGCCGAGCGCCCCAAAGGTGCCGACGCCCCCCAGACGCGTCGGCGCCACTTTCCGCCGCCTGCCCCGCTGAGCACCCCGAAGGTGCCGACGCCCCCCCGGACGTGTCGGCGCCACTTTCCGTCGCCTGACCCCCAGAGCGCCCCGAAGGAGCCGACGCCGCCCGGGACGCGTCGGCGCCACTTTCTCATGCCTGACCCCCCGAGGGCCCCGAAGGTGCCGACGCCCTCCCGGGATGCGTTGGCGCCACTTTCCGACGCCTGACCACCCGAGCGCCCCGAAGTTGCCGACGCCACCATGGGACGCGTCGAAGCCACTTTCCGACACCTGACCCTTCGAGCGCCCCGAATGTGCCGACGCCCCCCCGGACGCGTCGGCGCCACTTTCCGCCGCCTGACCACCCGAGCGCCCCGAAGGTGCCGACGCCACGCCGGGACGCGTCGGAGCCACTTTCCGACGCCTGACCACCCGAGCGCCCCGAAGGTGCCGACGCCCACCCGGGACGCTTCGGCGCCACTTTCCGACTCCTGAACCCCCGAGCGCCCCGAAAGCACCGACGCCTACCCGGGATGCGTCGGCGCCTCTTTCCGACTCCTGACCCCCCGACCGCCCCGAAGGTGCCGAAGCCACCCCGGACGCCTCGGCGCCACTTTCCGCCTCCTGACACCCCGAGCGCCCCGAAGGTGCCGACGCCCCCCGGAAGCGTCGGCGCCACTTTCCGCCTCCTCACCCCCCGAGCGCCGCGAAAGTGCCGACGCCCCCCCGGACGCGTCCGCGCCACTTTCCGCCCCCGGACACCCCGAGCGCCCCGACAGTGCCAACGTCCCCCGCGGACGCGTCGGCGCCTCTTTCCGCCGCCGGACACCCCGAGCGCCCCGAAAGTGCCGCCACCCCCCCCGGACGCGTTGGCGTGAATTTCCACCGCCTGACCCCCCGAGCGCTCCAAAAGTGCCAACGCCCCCCCAGACGCTTCGGCGCCACTTTCCGCCGCCTGACCCCTCGAGCGCCCCGAAATCGCCAAGGCCCCCCCCGGACACGTCGGCGCCACTTTCCGCCGCCTGACCACCGAGGGCACCGAAAGTGCCGACGCCCCCACCGGATGTGTCGGCGACACTTTCCGCCGCCTGACCCATCGAGCGCCCCGAAGGTTCCGAAGCCCCCACCGGACGCGTCGGTGCCACTTCCCGCCGCCTGACCCTCCGAGCACCCCGAAGGTGCCGACGCCCCCCCGGACGCGTCGGCGCCACTTTCCGCCGCCTGACCCCCAGAGCGCCCCGAAGGAGCCGACGCCACCCGGGACGCGTCGGCGCCACTTTCTCACGCCTGACCCCCCCGAGGGCCCCGAAGGTGCCGACGCCCTCCTGGGATGCGTCGGCGCTACTTTCCGACGCCTGACCACCCGAGCGCCCCGAAGGTGCTGACGCCACCATGGGACGCGTCGAAGCCACTTTCCGACACCTGACCCTTCGAGCGCCCCGAATGTGCCGACGCCCCCCCGGACGCGTCGGCGCCACTTTCCGCCGCCTGACCACACGAGCGCCCCGAAGGTGCCGACACCACGCCGGGACGCGTCGGAGCCACTTTCCGACGCCTGACCACCCGAGCGCCCCGAAGGTGCCGACGCCCACCGGGGACGCGTCGGCGCCTCTTTCCGCCTCCTGACACCCCGAGCGCCCCGAAGGTGCCGACGCCCCCCGGAAGCGTCGGCGCCACTTTCCGCCTCCTCACCCCCCGAGCGCCGCGAAAGTGCCTACGTCCCCCGCGGACGCGTCGGCGCCTCTTTCCGCCGCCGGACACCCCGAGCGCCCCGAAAGTGCCGCCGCCCCCCCCGGACGCGTCGGCTTGAATTTCCACCGCCTGACCCCCCGAGCGCCCCAAAAGTGCCAACGCCCCCCCAGACGCGTCGGCGCCACTTTCCTCCGCCTGACCCCTCGAGCGCCCCGAAATTGCCAACGCCCCCCCGGACGCGTCGGCGCCACTTTCCGCCGCCTGACCACTGAGGGCCCCGAAAGTGCCCACGCCCCCACCGGATGTGTCGGCGACACTTTCCGCCGCCTGACCCACCGAGCGCCCCGAAGGTTCCGAAGCCCCCACCGGACGAGTCGGTGCCACTTCCCGCCGCCTGACCCTCCGAGCACCCCGAAGGTTCCGAAGCCCCCACCGGACGCGTCGGCGCCACTTTCCGCCGACTGACCCGCAGAGCGCCCCGAAGGTGCCGACGCCCCCCCGGACGCGACGGTGCCACTTTCCGCCGCCTGACCCGCCGAGCGCCCCGAAGGTGCCGACGCCCCCCCGGACGCGTCTGCGCCACGTTCCGCCGCCTGACCCGCTGAGCGCCCCGAAGGTGCCGACGCCGCCACGGACGCGTCGGCGCCACTTTCCGCCGCCTGACCCCCAGAGCGCCCCAAAGGTGCCGACGCCCCCCGGGACGCGTTGGCGCCACTTTCCGACGCCTGATCCCCCGAGCGCCACGAAGTTGCGGACGCCCATCCGGGACGCGTCGGCGCCACTTTCCGACTCCTGACCCCCCGAGTGCCCCGAAGGTGCCGAAGCCCCCACCAGACGCGTCGGTGCCACTATCCGCCGCCTGACCCGCCGAGCGCCCCGAGGGTGCCGACGCCCCCCCCGGACGCGTCGGCGACACTTTCCGACGCCTGACCACCCGAGCGCCCCGAATGTGCCGACGCCACCCCGGGACCCGTCGGAGCCACTTTCCGACGCCTGTCCCCCTGAGCGCCCCGAAGGTGCCGACGCCCACCCGGGATGCGTCGGCGCCACTTTCCGACGCCTGACTCCCCCCGGCGCCCCGAAGGTGCCGACGCCCATCCAGGACGCGTAGGCGCCACTTTCCAACTCCTGACCCCCCGAGCGCCCCGAAGGTACCGACGCCCCCCCGGACGCGTCGGCGCCACTTTCCGCCGCCTGACCCGCCGAGCGCCACGAAGGTGCCGACGCACCCCCGGACGCGTCGGCGCCACTTTCCCCTGCCTGACCCGCCGAGCGCCCCAAAGGTGCCGATGCCCCCCAGACGCGTCGGCGCCACTTTCCGCCGCCTGCCCCGCTGAGCACCCCGAAGGTGCCGACGCCCCCCCGGACGTGTCGGCGCCACTTTCCGTCGCCTGACCCCCAGAGCGCCCCGAAGGAGCCGACGCCGCCCGGGACGCGTCGGCGCCACTTTCTCATGCCTGACCCCCCGAGGGCCCCGAAGGTGCCGACGCCCTCCCGGGATGCGTTGGCGCCACTTTCCGACGCCTGACCACCCGAGCGCCCCGAAGTTGCCGACGCCACCATGGGACGCGTCGAAGCCACTTTCCGACACCTGACCCTTCGAGCGCCCCGAATGTGCCGACGCCCCCCGGACGCGTCGGCGCCACTTTCCGCCGCCTGACCACCCGAGCGCCCCGAAGGTGCCGACGCCACGCCGGGACGCGTCGGAGCCACTTTCCGACGCCTGACCACCCGAGCGCCCCGAAGGTGCCGACGCCCACCCGGGACGCTTCGGCGCCACTTTCCGACTCCTGAACCCCCGAGCGCCCCGAAAGCACCGACGCCTACCCGGGATGCGTCGGCGCCTCTTTCCGACTCCTGACCCCCCGACCGCCCCGAAGGTGCCGAAGCCACCCCGGACGCCTCGGCGCCACTTTCCGCCTCCTGACACCCCGAGCGCCCCGAAGGTGCCGACGCCCCCCGGAAGCGTCGGCGCCACTTTCCGCCTCCTCACCCCCCGAGCGCCGCGAAAGTGCCGACGCCCCCCCGGACGCGTCCGCGCCACTTTCCGCCCCCGGACACCCCGAGCGCCCCGACAGTGCCAACGTCCCCCGCGGACGCGTCGGCGCCTCTTTCCGCCGCCGGACACCCCGAGCGCCCCGAAAGTGCCGCCACCCCCCCCGGACGCGTTGGCGTGAATTTCCACCGCCTGACCCCCCGAGCGCTCCAATAGTGCCAACGCCCCCCCAGACGCTTCGGCGCCACTTTCCGCCGCCTGACCCCTCGAGCGCCCCGAAATCGCCAAGGCCCCCCCCGGACACGTCGGCGCCACTTTCCGCCGCCTGACCACCGAGGGCCCCGAAAGTGCCGACGCCCCCACCGGATGTGTCGGCGACACTTTCCGCCGCCTGACCCATCGAGCGCCCCGAAGGTTCCGAAGCCCCCACCGGACGCGTCGGTGCCACTTCCCGCCGCCTGACCCTCCGAGCACCCCGAAGGTGCCGACGCCCCCCCGGAAGCGTCGGCGCCACTTTCCGCCGCGTAACCACCCGAGCGCCCCAAAGGTGCCGACGCCACCCCGGGGTCGCTTCGGCGCCACTTTCCAACTCCTGACCCCCCGAGCGCCCCGAAGGTGCCGAAGTCCCCACCGGACGCATCGGCGCCACTTTCTGCTGTCTGAACCACCGAGCGCCCAGAAGGAGCCGACGCCCCCCCCGGACGCGTCGGCGACACTTTCCGCCGCCTGACCCCCCGAGCGCCCCGAAGGTGCCGACGCCCCCCCGGACGCGTCGGCGCCACTTTCCGACGCCTGACCCCCCGAGTGCCCCGAAGGTGCCAACGCCCCGCCGGGACGCGTCGGCGCCACTTTCCGACACCTGACCCCCGAACGCCCCGAAGGTGCCGACGCCCACCCCGGACGCGTCGTCGCCACTTTCCGACTCCTGACCCCCCGAGCGCCCTGATGTTGCCTAAGCCCCCACCGGACGCATCAGCGCCAATTTCCGCCGACTGACCCGCCGAGCGCCCCGAAGGTGCCGACGCCTCCCTGGATGCGTCGGAGCCACTTTCCGCTGCCTGACCACCCGAGCGCCCCGAAAGTGCCGACGCCCCCCCGGACGCATCGGTGCCACTTTCCGCCGCCTGACACCCCGAGCGCCCGAAAGTGCCAACGCCCCACCGTACGCGTCGGCACCACTTTCCGCCGCCTGAACCGCCGAGCGCGCCGAAAGTGCCGACGCCACCAACGGACGCGTCGGCGCCACTTTCCGGCGCCTGACCCCCGAGCGTGACGAAAGTGCCGACGCCACCAACGGACGCGTCGGCGCCACTTTCCGGCGTCTGACCCCCGAGCGTGACGAAAGTGCCGACGCCCCCCCGGACACGTCGGCACCACTTTCCGCCGCCTGACCCCCCGAGCGCCCCGAAAGTGCAGACGCCCCCCTTGACGCGTCGGCGCCACTTTCCGCCGCCTGACCCCCCGCGCGCCCCGAAAGTGCCGACGCACCCCCGGACGTGTCGGCGCCACTTTCCGCCGCCTGGCCCTCCGAGCGCCCCGAAACTGCCGACGCCCCCACCGGACGCGTCGCCGCCAGTTTCCACCGCCTGATCCCCCTAGCGCCCCGAAAGTACCGACGCCCCCCCCGGACGCGTCGGCGCCCCTTTCCGCCGCCTGACCCCCCGACCGCCCCGAAATTGCTGACGCCCCCCCCGGACGCGTCAGCACCACTTTCCGCCGCCCGACCCCCCGAGCGACCCGAAAGTGCCTACGCCCCCCCGGACGCCTCGGCGCCAGTTTCGGCCGCCTCACCCCCCGAGCGCCCCGAAAGTGCTGACGCCCCCCCGGAGGCGTCGGCGCCACTGTCCGCCTCCTGACCCCCCGAGCGCCCCGAAAGTGCCGAGGCCCCCCGGACGCGTCGGCGCCACTTTCCGCCGCCTGACGCCCCAAGCGCCCCGAAAGTGCCGACGCCCCCCCGGACGCGTCGGCGCCACTTTCCGCCGCCTGACCCCCCGAGCGCCCCTAAAGTGCCTACGCCCCCCCGGACGAGTCGCCGCCAGTTTCGGCCGCCTCACCGCCCGACCGCCCCGAAAGTGTCGACGCCCCCCCCGGACGCGTCGGCGCCACTTTCTGCCGCCTGACCCCCGAGCGCCCCGAAAGTACCGACGACCCCCCGGACGCGTCGGCGCAACTTTCCGCCGCCTGACCCCCAGAGCGCCCCGAAAGCGCCGACCCCCCCGGAAGCGTCGGCGCCAGTTTCCGCTGCCCGACCCCCTGAGGGCCCCGAAAGCGCCGACGCCCCCCCTGATGCGTCGGCGCCACTTTCCGCCACCCGACCCCCCGAGCGCCCCGAAAGCGCCGACGCCCCCCGGACGCGTCGTCGCCACTTTCCGCCGCCCGACCCGCCGAGCGCCCCGAAAGTGCCGACGCCCCCCCGGACGCGTCGTCCCCAGTTTCCGCCGCCTCACCCACCGAGCGCCCCGAAAGCGCCGACGCCCCCCCCAGACGCGTCGGCGCCACTTTCCGCCGCTCGACCCTCCGAGCACCCCGAAAGCGCCGACGCCCCCCCAGACGCGTCGGCGCCACTTTCTGCCACCTAACCCCCCCGAACGCTGCGAAAGTGCCGACGCCCCCCTGGACGCGTCGGCGCCACTTTCCTCCGCCTGTCCCCCCGAGCGCAACGAAAGTGCAGACGCCCCCCCGGACGCGTCGGCGCCACTTTCCGCCGCCTCACCCCCGAGCACCCCGAAAGTGCTGAAGCCCCCCCGGACGCGTCGACGCCACTTTCCGCCGCCTGACCCCCCGAGCCCCCGAAAGTGCCGACGCCCCCCCGGACGCGTCGGCGCCACTTTGCGCCATCAGACCCCCCCGAGCGCCCCGAAAGTGTCGACGCCCCCCCGGACGCGTCGGCGCCAGTTTCGGCCGCCTCACCCCCCGAGCGCCCCGAAAGTGCCGACGCCCCCCCGGACGCGTTGGTGCCACTTTCCGCCGCCTGCCCCCAGAGCGCCCCAAAAGTGCCGATGCCCCCCCGGACGCGTCGGCGCCAGTTTCCGCCATATGACCCGCCGAGCGCCCCGAAAGTGCCTACGCCCCCCGGACGCGTCGGCGCCAGTTTCGGCCGCCTCACCCCCCGAGCGCCCCGAAAGTGCCGACGCCCCCCGGACGCGTCGGCGCCACTTTCCGCCGCCTGACCCCCCGAGCGCCCCGAAAGTGCCGACGCCCCCCCGGACGCGTCGGCGCCACTTTCCGCCGCCTGACCCCCGAGCGCCCGAAAGTGCCAACGCCCCACCGTACGCGTCGGCACCACTTTCCGCCGCCTGTCCCGCCGAGCACGCCGAAAGTGCCGACGCCACGAACGGACGCGTCGGCGCCACTTTCCGGCGCCTGACCCCCGAGCGCCACGAAAGTGCCGACGCCCCCCCGGACGCGTCGGCGCCACTTTCCGCCGCCTGACCCCCCGGGCACCCCGAAAGTGCCGACGCCCCCCCGGACACGTCGGCACCACTTTCCGCCGCCTGACCCCCCGAGCGCCCCGAAAGTGCAGACGCCCCGCTTGACGCGTCGGCGCCACTTTCCGCCGCCTGACCCCCCGAGCGCCCCGAAAGTGCCGACGCACCCCCGGACGCGTCGGCGCCACTTTCCGCCGCCTGACCCCCCGACCGCCCCGAAATTGCTGACGCCCCCCCCGGACGCGTCAGCACCACCTTCCGCCGCCCGACCCCCCGAGCGCCCCGAAAGTGCCTACGCCCCCCCGGACGCCTCGGCGCCAGTTTCGGCCGCCTCACCCCCCGAGCGACCCGAAAGTGCTGACGCCCCCCCTGACGCGTCGGCGCCACTTTCCGCCTCCTGACCCCCCGAGCGCCCCGAAAGGGCCGACGCCCCCCCGGACGCGTCGGCGCCACTTTCCGCCGCCTGACCCGCCGTGCGCCCCGAAAGCACCGACGCCCCCCCGGACGCGTCGGCGCCACTTTCCGCCACCCGACCCCCCGAGCGCCCCGAAAGCGCCGACGCCCCCCGGACGCGTCGTCGCCACTTTCCGCTGCCCGACCCGCCGAGCGCCCCGAAAGTGCCGACGCCCCCCCAGACGCGTCGGCCCCAGTTTCCGCCGCCTCACCCACCGAGCGCCCCGAAAGCGCCGACGCCCCCCCAGACGCGTCGGCGCCACTTTCCGCCGCTCGACCCTCCGAGCGCCCCGAAAGCGCCGACGCCCCCCCGGACGCGTCGGCGCCACTTTCTGCCGCCTAAGCCCCCCGAACGCTGCGAAAGTGCCGACGCCCCCCCGGACGCGTCGGCGCCACTTTCCTCCGCCTGTCCCCCCGAGCGCAACGAAAGTGCAGACGCCCCCCCGGACGCGTCGGCGCCACTTTCCGCCGCCTCACCCCCGAGCACCCCGAAAGTGCTGAAGCCCCCCCGGACGCGTCGACGCCACTTTCCGCCGCCTGACCCCCCGAGCCCCCGAAAGTGCCGACGCCCCCCCGGACGCGTCGGCGCCACTTTGCGCCGTCAGACCCCCCCGAGCGCCCCGAAAGTGTCGACGCCCCCCCGGACGCGTCGGCGCCAGTTTCGGCCGCCTCACCCCCCGAGCGCCCCGAAAGTGCCGACGCCCCGCCGGACGCGTCGGCGCCACTTTCCGCCACCTGACCCCCCGAGCGCCCCGAAAGTGCCGACGCCCCCCCGGACGCGTTGGTGCCACTTTCCGCCGCCTGACCCCCAGAGCGCCCCAAAAGTGCCGATGCCCCCCCGGACGCGTCGGCGCCACTTTCCGCCGCCTCACCCGCCGAGCGCCCCGAAAGTGCCTACGCCCCCCCCGGACGCGTCGGCGCCAGTTTCGGCCGCCTCACCCCCCGAGCGCCCCGAAAGTGCCGACGCCCCCGGACGCGTCGGCGCCACTTTCCGCCGCCTGACCCCCCGAGCGCCCCGAAAGTGCCGACGCCCCCCCCGGACGCGTCGGCGCCACTTTCCGCCGCCTGACCCCCGAGCGCCCGAAAGTGCCAACGCCCCACCGTACGCGTCGGCACCACTTTCCGCCGCCTGTCCCGCCGAGCACGCCGAAAGTGCCGACGCCACGAACGGACGCGTCGGCGCCACTTTCCGGCGCCTGACCCCCGAGCGCCACGAAAGTGCCGACGCCCCCCCGGACGCGTCGGCGCCACTTTCCGCCGCCTGACCCCCCGGGCACCCCGAAAGTGCCGACGCCCCCCCGGACACGTCGGCACCACTTTCCGCCGCCTGACCCCCCGAGCGCCCCGAAAGTGCAGACGCCCCCCTTGACGCGTCGGCGCCACTTTCCGCCGCCTGACCCCCCGAGCGCCCCGAAACTGCCGACGCACCCCCGGACGCGTCGGCGCCACTTTCCGCCGCCTGGCCCTCCGAGCGCCCCGAAACTGCCGACGCCCCCAACGGACGCGTCGCCGCCAGTTTCCACCGCCTGATCCCCCTAGCGCCCCGAATGTGCCGACGCACCCCCGGATGCGTCGGCGCCACTTTCCGCCGCCTGACCCCCGGAGCGCCCCTAAAGTGCCGACGCCCCCCGGATGCGTCGGCACCACTTTCCGCCGCCTGACCCCCCCGAGCGCCGCGAAAGTGCCGACGCCACCCCGGACGCATCGGCGCCACTTTCCGCCGCCTGACCCCCCGAGCACCCCGAAAGTGCCGACGCCCCACCGGACGCGTCGGCACAAGTTTCCGCCACCTGACCCGCCGCGCGCCACGAAAGCGCCGACGCCCCCCGGACGCGTCGGCGCCACTTTCCGCCGCCCGACTCCCCGAGCGCCCCGAAAGCGCCGACGCCCCCCTGGACGCGTCGGCGCCCCTTTCCGTCGCCCGACCCGCCGAGCGCCCCGAAAGCGCCGACGCCCCCCCGAATGCGTCGGTGACATTTTCTGCCGCCAGACCCCCCGAGCGCCCCGAAAGTGCCGACGCCCTCCCGGACGCGTCGGCCCCAGTTTCCGCCGCCTCACCCACCGAGCGCCCCGAAAGCGCCGACGCCCCCGGAGGCTTCGGCGCCACTTTCCGCCGCTCGCCCCCCCGAGCGCGCCGAAAGCGCCGACGCCTCCCGGACGCGTCGGCGCCACTTTCCGCCGCCCGAACCCCCGAGCGCCCCGAAAGCACCTACACCCCCCCCGGACGCGTCGGCGCCACTTTCCGCCGCCCGACCCCCCGAGCGGCCCGAAAGCGCCGAGGCCCCCCCGGACGTATCGGTGCCACTTTCCGCCGCCTGACCCCCCCGAGCGCCCCGAAAGTGCCGACGCCCCCCCCCGGACGCGTCGGCGCCACTTTCCGCCGCCTGATCCCCGACTGCCCCAAAATTGCCGACGCCCCCCCGGACGCGTCGGCACCACTTTCCTCCGCCTGACCCCCCGAGCGCCCCGAAAGTGCCGACGCCCCCCCGGACGCGTCGGCGCCACTTTCCGCCGCCTAACCCCCGAGCGCCCGAAAGTGCCAACGCCCCACCGTACGCGTCGGCACCACTTTCCGCCGCCTGTCCCGCCGAGCACGCCGAAAGTGCCGACGCCACGAACGGACGCGTCGGCGCCACTTTCCGGCGCCTGACCCCCGAGCGCCACGAAAGTGCCGACGCCCCCCCGGACGCGTCGGCGCCACTTTCCGCCGCCTGACCCCCCGGGCACCCCGAAAGTGCCGACGCCCCCCCGGACACGTCAGCACCACTTTCCGCCGCCTGACACCCCGAGCGCCCCGAAAGTGCAGACGCCCCCCTTGACGCGTCGGCGCCACTTTCCGCCACCTGACCCCCCGAGTGCCCCGAAAGCGCCGAGGCCCCCCCGGACACGTCTGCGCCACTTTCCGCCGCCTGGCCCTCCGAGCGCCCCGAAAGTGCCGACGCCCCCAACGGACGCGTCGCCGCCAGTTTCCACCGCCTGATCCCCCTAGCGCCCCGAATGTGCCGACGCCCCCCTGGATGCGTCGGCGCCACTTTCCGCCGCCTGACCCCCCGAGCGCCCCGAAAGTGCCGACGCCCCCCCGGACGCGTCGGCGCCACTTTCCGCCGCCTGACCCCCCGAGCGCCCCTAAAGTGCCTACGCCCCCAAGGAGGCTTCGGCGCCAGTTTCGGCCGCCCGACCCCCCGAGTGCCGCGAAAGTGCCGACGTCCCCCCGGACGCGTCGGCGCCACTTTCCGCCGCCTTACCCCCCAAGCGCCCCGAAAGAGCCGACGCCCCCCCGGACGCGTCGGCGCCACTTTCCGTTGCCTGATCCCCCGAGCGCCCCGAAAGCGCCTACGCCCCCCCGGATGCGTCGGTGCCACTTTCCGCCGCCCGCCCCCCCGAGTGCCGCGAAAGTGCCGACGTCCCACCGGACGCGTCGGCGCCACTTTCCGCAGCCTGACCCCCCGAGCACCCCGAAAGTGCCGACGCCCCACCGGACGCGTCGGCACGAGTTTCCGTCGCCTGACCCGCCGCGCGCCCCGAAAGCGCCGACGCCCCCCGGACGCGTCGGCGCCAGTTTCCGCCGCCCAACCCCCCCGAGCGCCCCGAAAGCGCCGACGCCCCCCTGGACGTGTCGGCGCCCCTTTCCGCCGCCCGACCCGCCGAGCACCCCGAAAGCGCCGACGCCCCCCCGGATGCGTCGGTGACATTTTCTGCCGCCAGACCCCCCGAGCGCCCCGAAAGTGCAGACGCCCCCCGGACGCGTCGGACCCAGCTTACGCCGCCTCACCCACCGAGTGCCCCGAAAGCGCCGAGGCCCCCCCGGACGCGTCGGTGCCACTTTCCGCCGCCTGACACACCCGAGCGCCCCGAAAGTGCCGACGCCCCCAACGGACGCGTCGCCGCCAGTTTCCACCGCTTGATCCCCCTAGCGCCCCGAAAGTGCCGACGCCCCCCCGGACGCGTCGGCACCACTTTCCGCCGCCTGACCCCCCCGAGCGCCGCGAAAGTGCCGACGCCCCCCGGACGCTTCGGCGCCACTTTCCGCCGCTCGACCCCCCGAGCGCCCCGAAAGCGCCGACGCCCCCCGGATGCGTCGGCGCCACTTTCCGCCGCCCGAACCCCCGAGCGGCCCGAAAGCGCTGAGGACCCCCCGGACGCGTCGGTGCCAGTTTCCGCCGCCTGACCCCCCCGAGCGCCCCGAAAGTGCCGACGCCCCCCCGGACGCGTCGGCGCCACTTTCCGCCGCCTGATCCCCGACTGCCCCAAAATTGCTGACGCCCCCCCGGACGCGTCGGCACCACTTTCCGCCGCCCGACCCCCCGAGCGACCCGAAAGTGCCTACACCCCCCCAGACGCGTCGGCGCCATTTTCCACCGCCTGACCCCCCGAGCGCCCCGAAAGTGCCAACGCCCCCCCGGACGCGTCGGCGCCAATTTCCGCCGCATGACCCCCCGAGCGCCCCGAAAGTGCCTACGCCCCCCCGGAGGCTTCGGCGCCAGTTTCGGCCGCCCGACCCCCCGAGTGCCGCGAAAGTGCCGACGTCCCCCCGGACGCGTCGGCGCCACTTTCCGCCGCCTTACCCCCCAAGCGCCCCGAAAGAGCCGACGCCCCCCCGGACGCGTCGGCGCCACTTTCCGTTGCCTGATCCCCCGAGCGCCCCGAAAGCGCCTACGCCCCCCCGGATGCGTCGGTGCCACTTTCCGCCGCCCGCCCCCCCGAGTGCCGCGAAAGTGCCGACGTCCCACCGGACGCGTCGGCGCCACTTTCCGCAGCCTGACCCCCCGATCACCCCGAAAGTGCCGACGCCCCACCGGACGCGTCGGCACGAGTTTCCGTCGCCTGACCCGCCGCGCGCCCCGAAAGCGCCGACGCCCCCCGGACGCGTCGGCGCCACTTTCCGCCGCCCAACCCCCCCGAGCGCCCCGAAAGCGCCGACGCCCCCCTGGACGTGTCGGCGCCCCTTTCCGCCGCCCGACCCGCCGAGCACCCCGAAAGCGCCGACGCCCCACCGGATGCGTCGGTGACATTTTCTGCCGCCAGACCCCCCGAGCGCCCCGAAAGTGCAGACGCCCCCCGGACGCGTCGGACCCAGCTTACGCCGCCTCACCCACCGAGTGCCCCGAAAGCGCTGAGGCCCCCCCGGACGCGTCGGTGCCACTTTCCGCCGCCTGACACACCCGAGCGCCCCGAAAGTGCCGACGCCCCCCGGACGCGTCGGTGCCACTTTCCGCCACCTGATCCCCGACTGCCCCGAAATTGCCGACGCCCCCCCGGACGCCTCGGCACCACTTTCCGCCGCCCGACCCCCCCGAGCGACCCGAAAGTGCCTACAGCCCCCCGGACGCGTCGGCGCCACTTTCCGCCGACCGACCCCCCGAGCGGCCCGAAAGCGCCGATGCCCCCCGGATGCGTCGGTGCCACGTTCCGCCGCCCGACCCCCCGAGCGCCCCGAAAGCGCCGACGCCCCCCCCGGACGCGTCGGGGCCAATTTCAACCGCTCGACCCCCCGAGCGCCCCGAAAGCGCCTACGCCCCCCTGGACGCCTCGGCGCCACTTTCCGCCACCTGACCCCCCGAGCGCCCCAAAAGTTCCGACACCCCCCGGACGCGTCGGCGCCACTTTCCGCCGCCTGACCCCCCGAGCGCCCCGAAAGTGCCTACGCCCCCCCGGAGTCGTCGGCGCCAGTTTCGTCCGCCTCACCCCCCGATTGCCCCGAAAGTGTCGACGCCCCCAGACGCGTCGGCGCCACTTTCTGCCGCCTGACCCTCCGAGCGCTCCGAAAGTGCCGACGCCCCCCGGATGCGTCGGTGCCACTTTCCGCCGCCCGACCCCCCGAGCGCCCCGAAAGCGCCGACGCCCCCCCCGGACGCGTCGGCGCCAATTTCCGCCGCTCGACCCCCCGAGCGCCCCGAAAGCACCGAGGCCCCCGGACGCGTCGGCGCCACTTTCCGCCGCCCGACCCCCCGAGCGCCCCGAAAGTGCCTACAGCCCCCCGGACGCGTCGGCGCCACTTTCCGCCGACCGACCCCCCGAGCGGCCCGAAAGCGCCGATGCCCCCCGGATGCGTCGGTGCCACGTTCCGCCGCCCGACCCCCCGAGCGCCCCGAAAGCGCCGACGCCCCCCCCCGGACGCGTCGGGGCCAATTTCAACCGCCCGACCCCCCGAGCGCCCCGAAAGCGCCGACGCCCCCCTGGACGCCTCGGCGCCACTTTCCGCCACCTGACCCCCCGAGCGCCCCAAAAGTTCCGACACCCCCCGGACGCGTCGGCGCCACTTTCCGCCGCCTGACCCCCCGAGCGCCCCGAAAGTGCCTACGCCCCCCCGGAGTCGTCGGCGCCAGTTTCGTCCGCCTCACCCCCCGATTGCCCCGAAAGTGTCGACGCCCCCAGACGCGTCGGCGCCACTTTCTGCCGCCTGACCCTCCGAGCGCTCCGAAAGTGCCGACGCCCCCCGGATGCGTCGGTGCCACTTTCCGCCGCCCGACCCCCCGAGCGCCCCGAAAGCGCCGACGCCCCCCCCGGACGCGTCGGCGCCAATTTCCGCCGCTCGACCCCCCGAGCGCCCCGAAAGCACCGAGGCCCCCGGACGCGTCGGCGCCACTTTCCGCCGCCCGACCCCCCGAGCGCCCCGAACGCGCCGACGCCCTCCCGGACGCCTCGGCGCCACTTTCTGCCGCCTGACCCCCCGATCGCGCCGAAAGCGCCGATGCCCCCCCGGACGCGTCGGCGCCACTCTCCGCCGCCTCAAGCACTGAGCGCCCCGAAAGCGTCGGCGCCCCCCCGGACGCCTCGGCGCCACTTTCCGCCGCCCGACCCCCCAAGCACCCCGAAAGCTACGACGCCCCCCCGGACGCGTCGGCGCCAGTTTCTGCCGCCTCACCCACCGAGCGCCCCGAAATCGCCGACGCCCCCCCGGACGCGTCGGCACCACTTTCCGCCGCCTGACCCCTCGAGCGCCCCGAAACCTCCGACGCCCCCCGGACACGTCGGCGCCAGTTTCCGCCGCCTGACCCCCCGAGCGCCACGAAAGCGCCGACGCCCCCCCGGAGGCATCGGCGCCAGTTTCCGCCTCCTCAACCCCCGAGCGCCCCGAAAGTGTCGACTCCCCCCGGGACGCGGCGGCGGCACTTTCTGCCGCCTGACCCCCCGAGCGCCCCGAAAGAGCCGACGCCCCCCGGACGCGTCGGCGCCACTTTCCGCCGCCCGACCCCCCGAGCGCCCCGAAAGCGCCGACGCCCCCCCGGACGCCTCGGCGCCACTTTCCGCCGCCTGACCCCCCGAGCGCCCCGAAAGTTCCGACGCCCCCCCGGACGCGTCGGCGCCACTTTCCGCTGCCTGACCCCCCAAGCGCCCCGAAAGTGCTGACACCCCCCGGACGCGTCGGCGCCACTTTCCGCCGCCTGACCCCCCGAGCGCCCCGAAAGTGCCTACGCCCCCCCGGAGTCGTCGGCGCCAGTTTCGTCCGCCTCACCCCCCGATCGCCCCGAAAGTGTCGACGCCCCCAGACGCGTCGGCGCCACTTTCTGCCGCCTGACCCCCCGAGCGCTCCGAAAGTGCTGACGCCCCCCGGATGCGTCGGTGCCACTTTCCGCCGCTCGACCCCCCGAGCGCCCCGAAAGCACCGACGCCCCCCGGACGCGTCGGCGCCACTTTCCGCCGCCCGACCCCCCGAGCGCCCCGAACGCGCCGACGCCCCCCCGGACGCCTCGGCGCCACTTTCTGCCGCCTGACCCCCCGATCGCGCCGAAAGCGCCGACGCCCCCCCGGACGCGTCGGCGCCACTCTCCGCCGCCTCACCCACTGAGCGCCCCGAAAGCGCCGGCGCCCCCCCGGACGCCTCGGCGCCACTTTCCGCCGCCCGACCCCCCAAGCACCCCGAAAGCTACGACGCCCCCCCGGACGCGTCGGCACCAGTTTCCGCCGCCTCACCCCCCGAGCGCCCCGAAAGCGCCGACGCCCGCCCGGACGCGTCGGCGCCAGTTTCTGCCGCCTCACCCACCGAGCGCCCCGAAATCGCCGACGCCCCCCCGGACGCGTCGGCACCACTTTCCGCCGCCTGACCCCCCGAGCGCCCCGAAACCTCCGACGCCCCCCGGACACGTCGGCGCCAGTTTCCGCCGCCTGACCCCCCGAGCGCCACGAAAGCGCCGACGCCCCCCCGGAGGCATCGGCGCCAGTTTCCGCCTCCTCAACCCCCGAGCGCCCCGAAAGTGTCGACGCCCCCCCGGACGCGGCGGCGCCACTTTCTGCCGCCTGACCCCCCGAGCGCCCCGAAAGAGCCGACGCCCCCCCGGACGCGTCGGCGGCACTTTACGTCGCCTGAACCCCCGAGCGCCCCGAAAGCGCCTACGCCCCCCCGGATGCGTCGGTGCCACTTTCCGCCACCAGACCCCCCGAGTGCCGCGAAAGTGCCAACGTCCCCCCGGACGCGTTGGGGCCACTTTCCGCCGCCTGACCCCCCGAGCACCCCGAAAGTGCCGACGCCCCACCGGACGCGTCGGGACGAGTTTCCGTCGCCTGACCCGCCGCGCGCCCCGAAAGCGCCGACGCCCCCCGGACGCGTCGGCGCCACTTTCCGCTGCCCGACCCGCCGAGCGCCCCGAAAGCGCCGACGCCCCCCCGGATGCGTTGGTGACATTTTCTGCCGCCAGACCCCCCGAGCGCCCCGAAAGTGCCGACGCCCCCCCGGACGCGTCGGCCCCAGTTTACGCCGCCTCACCCCCCGAGCGCCCCGAAAGCGCCGACGCCCCCCCGGACGCGTCAGCGCCACTTTCCGCCGCCCGATCCCCCGAGCGCCCCGAAAGTGCCTACGCCCCCCCGGACGCGTTGGCGCCACTTTCCGCCGACCGACCCCCCGAGCGGCCCGAAAGCGCCGAGGCCCCCCCGGACGCGTCGGTGCCTCTTTCCCCCGCCTGACCCCCCCGAGCGCCCCGAAAGCGCCGACGCCCCCCCGGACGCGTCGGTGCCACGTTCCGTCGCCCGACCCCCCGAGCGCCCCGAAAGCACCGACGCCCCCCGGACACCACGGCGCCACTTTCCGCCGCCTGACCCCCCGATCGTCCCGAAAGCGCCGACGCCCCCCCGGACGCCTCGGCGCCACTTTCCGCCGCCCGACCCCCCGAGCACCCCGAAAGCTACGACGCCCCCCCGGACGCGTCGGCACCAGTTTCCGCCGCCTCACCCCCCGAGCGCCCCGAAAGCGCCGACGCCCCCCCGGACGCGTCGGCGCCAGTTTCCGCCGCCTCACCCACCGAGCGCCCCGAAACTTCCGACGCCCCCCGGACACGTCGGCGCCAGTTTCCGCCGCCTGACCCCCCAAGCGCCCCGAAAGCGCCGACGCCCCCCCGGACGCGTCGGCGCCAGGTAACGCCGCCTCACCCTCCGAGCGCCCCGAAAGTGCCGACGCCCCCCCTGACGCGTCAGCGCCACTTTCCGCCACCCGACCCCCCGAGCGCCCCAAAAGTGCCGAGGCCCCCCCGGACGCGTCGGCGCCACTTTCCGCTGCCTGACCCCCGAGCGCCCCGAAAGCGCCGACGCCCCCCCGGACGCGTCGGCGCCAGTTTCCGCCGCCTCACCCACCGAGCGCCCCGAAAGTGGCGACGGCCCCCCGGACGCGTCGGCGCCACTTTCTACCGCCCGACCCGCCGAGCGGCCCGAAAGCGCCGACGCCCTCCCGGACGCGTCGGCGCCAGTTTCTGCCGCCTCACCCACCGAGCGCCCCGAAAGCTCCGACGCCCCCCGGACGCATCGGCGCCACTTTCCGCCGCCTGACCCCCCGAGCGCCCCGAAGGCGCCGACGCCCCCCCGGACGGGTCGGCGGAAGTTTCCGCCACCTCACCCCCGAGCGCCCCGAAAGCGCCGATGCCCGCCCGAGCGCGTCGGCGCCACTTTCCGCCGCCTGACCCCCCGAGCGCCCCGAAAGCGCCGACGCCCCCCCGGACGCGTCGGCGCCAGGTAACGCCGCCTCACCCTCCGAGCGCCCCGAAAGTGCCGACGCCCCCCCTGACGCGTCAGCGCCACTTTCCGCCACCCGACCCCCCGAGCGCCCCAAAAGTGCCGAGGCCCCCCCGGACGCGTCGGCGCCACTTTCCGCTGCCTGACCCCCGAGCGCCCCGAAAGCGCCGACGCCCCCCCGGACGCGTCGGCGCCAGTTTCCGCCGCCTCACCCACCGAGCGCCCCGAAAGTGGCGACGGCCCCCCGGACGCGTCGGCGCCACTTTCTACCGCCCGACCCGCCGAGCGGCCCGAAAGCGCCGACGCCCTCCCGGACGCGTCGGCGCCAGTTTCTGCCGCCTCACCCACCGAGCGCCCCGAAAGCTCCGACGCCCCCCGGACGCATCGGCGCCACTTTCCGCCGCCTGACCCCCCGAGCGCCCCGAAGGCGCCGACGCCCCCCCGGACGGGTCGGCGGAAGTTTCCGCCACCTCACCCCCGAGCGCCCCGAAAGCGCCGATGCCCGCCCGAGCGCGTCGGCGCCACTTTCCGCCGCCTGACCCCCCGAGCGCCCCGAAAGCGCCGACGCCCCCCGGACGTGTCGGCGCCACTTTCCTCCGCCCGACCCCCCGAGAGCCCCGAAATTGCCGAGGCCCCCCCGGACGCGTCAGCGCCACTTTCCGCCGCCTGCCCCCCCGAGCGCCCCGAAAGCTCCGACGCCCACACGGACGCTTCGGCGCCAGTTTCCGCCGCCTGACCCCCCGAGCGCCCCGAAAGCGCCGACGCCCACCCGGACGCGTCGGCGCCAGTTTCCGCCGCCTCACCCTCCGAGCGCCCCGAAAGTGCCGACGCCCCCCCTGACGCGTTGGCGCCACTTTCTGCCACCCGACCCCCCGAGCGCCCCGAAAGTGCCGAGGCCCCCCCGGACGCGCCGGCACCACTTTCCGCCGCCTCACCCCCCGAGCCCCCCGAAAGCGCCGACGCCCCCCCGGATGCGTCGGCGCCACTTTCCGCCGCCCGACCCCCCGAGCGCCCCGAAAGCGCCGACGCCCCCCCGGACGCGTCGGCGCCAGTTTCCGCCGCCTCACCCCCGAGCGCCCCGAAAGCGCCGACGCCCCCCCGAACACGTCGGGGCCACTTTCCCCCGACCGACCCCCCGAGCGCCCCGAAAACGCCGACGCCCCCGCGGACGCGTCGGCGCCACTTTCTGCCGCCTGACCCCCCGAGCTCCCAGAACGTGACGACGCCCCCCCGGAAGCGTTGGCGCCACTTTCCGTCGCCTGAACCCCCGAGCGCCCCAAAAGCACCTACGCTCCCCCGGATGCGTCGGTGCCACTTTCCGCCGCCCGACCCCCCGAGCGCCCCGAAAGCGCCGACACCCCCCCCCCGGACGCCTCGGTGCCACCTACCGCCGCCTGACCCCCCGATCGCCCCGAAAGCGCCGACGCCCCCCCGGACGCGTCGGCGCCACTCTCCGCCACCTCACCCACCGAGCGCCCCAAAAGTGCAGACGCCCCCCCGGACGCGTCGGCGCCAGTTTCGGCCGCCTCACCCCCCGAGCGCTCCGAAAGCGCCGACGCCCCCCCGGACGCGTCGGCGCCAGTTTCCGCCGCCTCACCCACCGAGCGCCCCGAAATCGCCGACGCCCCCCCGGACGTTTCGGCACCACTTTCCGCTGCCTGACCCCCCGAGCGCCCCGAAAGCTCCGACGCCCACACGGACGCTTCGGCGCCAGTTTCCGCCGCCTGACCCCCCGAGCGCCCCGAAAGCGCCGACGCCCACCCGGACGCGTCGGCGCCAGTTTCCGCCGCCTCACCCCCCGAGCGCCCCGAAAGTGCCGACGCCCCCCCTGACGCGTTGGCGCCACTTTCTGCCACCCGACCCCCCGAGCGCCCCGAAAGTGTCGATGCCCCCCCGGACGCGCCGGCACCACTTTCCGCCGCCTCACCCCCCGAGCCCCCCGAAAGCGCCGACGCCCCCCCGGACGCGTCGGCGCCACTTTCCGCCGCCCGACCCCCCGAGCGCCCCGAAAGCGCCGACGCCCCCCCGGACGCGTCGGCGCCAGTTTCCGCCGCCTCACCCCCGAGCGCCCCGAAAGCGCCGACGCCCCCCCGAACACGTCGGGGCCACTTTCCCCCGACCGACCCCCCGAGCGCCCCGAAAACGCCGACGCCCCCGCGGACGCGTCGGCGCCACTTTCCACCGCCCGACCCCCCCGAGCGCCCCATAAGCGCCTACGTCCCCCGGACGCGTCGGCACCACTTTCAACAGCCCGACCCCCCAACTGCCCCGAAAACGCCGACGCCCCCCCGGACGCGTCGGCGCCACTTTCCGCCGCCCGACCCCCCCGAGCGCCCCGTAAGCGCCTACGTCCCCCGGACGCATTGGCGCCACTTTCCGCCACCCGACCCCCCCGAGCGCCCCGTAAGCGCCTACGCCCCCCCGAACGCGTCGGCGCCACTTTCCGCCGCCCTACCCCCCGAGCGCCCCGAAAGCGCTGACGGCCCCCCGGACGCGTCGGCGCCAGTTTCCGCCGCCTCACCCCCGAGCGCCCCGAAAGCGCCGACGCCCCCCCGGACACGTCGGGGCCACTTTCCCCCGACCGACCCCCCGAGCGCCCCGAAAACGCCGACGCCCCCGCGGACGCGTCGGCGCCACTTTCCACCGCCTGACCCCCCCGAGCGCCCCATAAGCGCCTACGTCCCCCGGACGCGTCGGCGCCACTTTCCGCCGCCTCACCCCCCGAGCGCCCCGAAAGCGCCGACGCCCCCCCGGACGCGTCGGCACCACTTTCCGCCGCCCGACCCCCCCGAGCGCCCCGTAAGCGCCTACGTCCCCCGGACGCGTCGGCGCCACTTTCCGCCGCCCAACCCCCCCGAGCGCCTCGAAAACGCCGACGCCACCCCGGACGTGTCGGCGCCACATTCCGCCGCCCGACCCGCCGAGCGCCCCGAAAGCGCCGACGCCCCCCGGACGCGTTGGCGCCACTTTCCGCCACCCGACCCCCCCGAGCGCCCCGTAAGCACCTACACCCCCCCGAACGCGTCGGCGCCACTTTCCGCCGCCCGACCCCACGAGCGCCCCGAAAGCGCCGACGCCCCCCGGACGCATCGGCGCCACTTTCCGCCGCCCGACCCCCCCGAGCGCCCCGTAAGCGCCTACGTCCCCCGGACGCGTCGGCGCCACTTTCCACAGCCCGACCCCCCAAGTGCCCCGAAAACGCCCACGCCCCCCCGGACGCGTCGGCGCCACTTTCCGCCGCCCGACCCCCCCGAGCGCCCCGTAAGCGCCTACGTCCCCCGGTTGCGTCGGCGCCACTTTCCGCCGCCTCACCCCCCGAGCGCCCCGAAAGTGCCGACGCCCCCCCGGACGCGTCGGCACCACTTTCTGCCGCCCGACCCCCCCTAGCGCCCCGTAAGCGCCTACGTCCCCCGGACGCGTCGGCGCCACTTTCCGCCGCCCGACCCCCCCGAGCGCCCCGAAAACGCCGACGCCACCCCGGACGTGTCGGCGCCACTTTCCGCCGCCCGACCCGCCGAGCGCCCCAAAAGCGCCGACGCCCCCCGGACGCGTTGGCGCCACTTTCCGCCGCCCGACCCCCCGAGCGCCCCGAAGGCGCCGACGGCCTCCGGACGCGTCGGCGCCACTTTCCGCCGCCCGTCCCCCCGAGCGCCCCGAAAGCGCCGACGCCCCCCCGGATGCGTCGGCGCCACTTTCCGCCACCCGACCACCCCGAGCGCCCCGTAAGCCCCTACGCCCCCCCCGAACGCGTCGGCGCCACTTTCCGCCGCCCGACCCCCCGAGAGCCCCGAAAGCGCCGATACCCCCAAGGACGTGTCGGCGCCACTTTCCGCAGAGCGCCCCTGACCGCAGAGCGCCCCGAAGGTGCCGACGCCCCCCGGGACGCGTCGGCGCCACTTTCCGACGCCTGACCCCCCGAGCGCCCCGAAGGTGCCGACGCCTTCCCGGGACGTGTCGGCGCCACTTTCCGACGCCTGCCCACCCGAGCGTCCCAAAGGTGCCGACGCTATCCCGGGACGCGTCAGAGCCACTTTCCGACGCCTGACGCCCCGAGCGCCCCGAAGGTGCCGACGCCCCACGAAACGCGTCGGCGCCACTTTCTGCCGCCTGACCGCCCGAGCGCCCCGAAGGTGCCGACGCCCTCCCGGGACGCGTCGGCGCCACTTTCCGACGCCTGACCACCCGAGTGCCCCTAAGGTGCCGACGCCACCCCGGCACGCGTCGGAGCCACTTTCCGACGCCTGACCCCCGAAGCGCCCCGAAATTGCCGACGCCCCCCCGGTACATGTCGGCGCCACTGTCCGACGCTTGACCACCCGAGCGCCCCGAAGGTGCCTACGCCCCCACGGACGCGTCCGCGCCACTTTCAGCCGTCGGACCCCCCAAGCGCCCCGACAGTGCCGACGTCACCCCGGGATGCGTCGGAGCGACTTTCCGACGCCTGACCCCCCGAGCGCCCCGAATGTGCCGACGCCCACCCGGGGTGCGTCGGCGCCACTTTCCGACTCCTGACCCCCCGAGCGCCCCGAAGGTGCCGATGCCCCCCCGGACGCGTTGGTGCCACTTTCCGCCGCCTGACCCGCCGAGCTCCCCGAAGGTGCCGACGCACGCCGGACGCGCCGGCGACACTTTTCGCCGCCTGACCCGCCAAGTGCCCCGAAGGTGCCGACGCCCCCACGG
This sequence comes from Gambelia wislizenii, assembly GCA_030847615.1. Lineage (NCBI taxonomy): Eukaryota > Metazoa > Chordata > Lepidosauria > Squamata > Crotaphytidae > Gambelia > Gambelia wislizenii. Next base: position 36,122 of record JAUMIR010000022.1, read on the forward strand.
ACGTGTCCGCGCCACTTTCCACCGCCTGACCCCCCGAGCGCCCCGAAGGTGCCGAAGCCCCCCCGGACGCGTCGGCGCCACTTTCCGGCGCCTGACCCGCAGAGCGCCCCGAAGGTGCCAACGCCCCCCAGGACACGTCGGCGCCACTTTCCGCCGCCTGACCCCCAGAGCGCCCCGAAGGTGCCAACGCCTTCCCGGGACGCGTCGGCACCACTTTCCGACGCCTGACCACCCGAGCGTCCCAAAGGTGCCGACGCCACCACGGGACGCGTCGGAGCCACTTTCCGACGCCTGACGCCCCGAGCGCCCGAATGTGCCGACGCCCACCCGGGCTGCGTCGGCGCCACTTTCCGACTCCTGACCCCCCGAGCGCCCCGAAGGTGCCGATGCCCCCCCGGACGCGTTGGCGCCACTTTCCGCCGCCTGACCCTCCGAGCTCCCCGAAGGTGCCGACGCACGCCGGGCGCGCCGGCGCCACTTTTCGCCGCCTGACCCGCCAAGTGCCCCGAAGGTGCCGACGCCCCCACGGACGTGTCCGCGCCACTTTCCACCGCCTGACCCCCCGAGCGCCCCGAAGGTGCCGAATCCCCCCCGGACGCATCGGCGCCACTTTCCGGCGCCTGACCCGCAGAGCACCCCGAAGGTGCCGACGCCCCCCGGGACGCGTCGGCGCCACTTTCCGACGCCTGACCACCCGAGCGTCCCAAAGGTGCCGACGCCACCACGGGACGCGTCGGAGCCACTTTCCGACGCCTGACCCCCCGAGCGCCCCGAAGGTGCCGACGCCCCCCCGGGACGCGTCGGCGCCACTTTCCAACTCCTGACCCCCCGAGCGCCCCGAAAGGTGCCGACGCCACCCCGGGACACGTCGAAGCCACATTCCGACGCCTGACCTCCCGAGCGCCCCGAAGGTGCCGACGCCCCCCCGGGACGCGTTGTCGCCACTTTCCGACTCCTGACCCCCCGAGCGCCCCGAAGGTGCCGATTCCCTCCCGGACACGTCGGCGACACTTTCCGCCGCCTGACCCGCCGAGCGCCCCGAAGGTGCCGACGCCCCCCCGGGATGCGTCGGCGCCACTTTCCGACACCTGACCCCCCTCAGCGCCCCGAATGTGCCGACGCCCATCCGGGACGCGTCGGCGCCACTTTCCGAATCCTGAACCCCCGAGCGCCCCGAAAGCGCCTAAGCCCCCCCGGACGCGTCGGTGCCACTTTCCGCCGCCTGACCCCCCCGAGCGCCCCGAAAGTGCCGACGCCCCCCCGGACGCGTCGGTGCCACTTTCCGTCGCCCGACCCCCCGAGCGCCCCGAAAGCACCGACGCCCCCCGGACACCACGGCGCCACTTTCCGCCGCCCGACCCCCCGAGCACCCCGAAAGCTACGACGCCCCCCCGGACGCGTCGGCACCAGTTTCCGCCGCCTCACCCCCCGAGCGCCCCGAAAGCGCCGACGCCCCCCCGGACGCGTCGGCGCCAGTTTCCGCCGCCTCACCCACCGAGCGCCCCGAAACCTCTGACGCCCCCCGGACACGTCGGCGCCAGTTTCCGCCGCCTGACCCCCCAAGCGCCCCGAAAGCGCCGACGCCCCCCCGGACGCGTCGGCGCCAGGTAACGCCGCCTCACCCTCCGAGCGCCCCAAAAGTGCCGAGGCCCCCCCGGACGCGTCGGCGCCACTTTCCGCTGCCTGACCCCCGAGCGCCCCGAAAGCACCGACGCCCCCCCGGACGCGTCGGCGCCAGTTTCCGCCGCCTCACCCACCGAGCGCCCCGAAAGTGGCGACGGCCCCCCGGACGCGTCGGCGCCACTTTCTACCGCCCGACCCGCCGAGCGGCCCGAAAGCGCCGACGCCCTCCCGGACGCGTCGGCGCCAGTTTCTGCCGCCTCACCCACCGAGCGCCCCGAAAGCTCCGACGCCCCCCCGGACGCATCGGCGCCACTTTCCGCCGCCTGACCCCCCGAGCGCCCCGAAGGCGCCGACGCCCCCCCGGACGCGTCGGCGCCAGTTTCCGCCACCTCACCCCCGAGCGCCCCGAAAGCGCCGATGCCCGCCCGAGCGCGTCGGCGCCACTTTCCGCCGCCTGATCCCCCGAGCGCCCCGAAAGCGCCGACGCCCCCCGGACGTGTCGGCGCCACTTTCCTCCGCCCGACCCCCCGAGAGCCCCGAAATTGCCGAGGCCCCCCCGGACGCGTCAGCGCCACTTTCCGCCGCCTGACCCCCCGAGCGCCCCGAAAGCTCCGACGCCCACACGGACGCTTCGGCGCCAGTTTCCGCCGCCTGACCCCCCGAGCGCCCCGAAAGCGCCGACGCCCACCCGGACGCGTCGGCGCCAGTTTCCGCCGCCTCACCCTCCGAGCGCCCCGAAAGTGCCGACGCCCCCCCTGACGCGTTGGCGCCACTTTCTGCCACCCGACCCCCCGAGCGCCCCGAAAGTGCCGAGGCCCCCCCGGACGCGCCGGCACCACTTTCCGCCGCCTCACCCCCCGAGCCCCCCGAAAGCGCCGACGCCCCCCCGGATGCGTCGGCGCCACTTTCCGCCGCCCGACCCCCCGAGCGCCCCGAAAGCGCCGACGCCCCCCCGGACGCGTCGGCGCCAGTTTCCGCCGCCTCACCCCCGAGCGCCCCGAAAGCGCCGACGCCCCCCCGAACACGTCGGGACCACTTTCCCCCGACCGACCCCCCGAGCGCCCCGAAAACGCCGACGCCCCCGCGGACGCGTCGGCGCCACTTTCTGCCGCCTGACCCCCCGAGCTCCCAGAAAGTGACGACGCCCCCCCGGAAGCGTTGGCGCCACTTTCCGTCACCTGAACCCCCGAGCGCCCCAAAAGCACCTACGCCCCCCCGGATGCGTCGGTGCCACTTTCCGCCGCCCGACCCCCCGAGCGCCCCGAAAGCGCCGACACCCCCCCCGGACGCCTCGGTGCCACCTACCGCCGCCTGACCCCCCGATCGCCCCGAAAGCGCCGACGCCCCCCCGGACGCGTCGGCGCCACTCTCCGCCACCTCACCCACCGAGCGCCCCAAAAGTGCAGACGCCCCCCCGGACGCGTCGGCGCCAGTTTCGGCCGCCTCACCCCCCGAGCGCTCCGAAAGCGCCGACGCCCCCCCGGACGCGTCGGCGCCAGTTTCCGCCGCCTCACCCACCGAGCGCCCCGAAATCGCCGACGCCCCCCCGGACGCGTCGGCACCACTTTCCGCCGCCTGACCCCCCGAGCGCCCCGAAAGCTCCGACGCCCACACGGACGCTTCGGCGCCAGTTTCCGCCGCCTGACCCCCCGAGCGCCCCGAAAGCGCCGACGCCCACCCGGACGCGTCGGCGCCAGTTTCCGCCGCCTCACCCTCCGAGCGCCCCGAAAGTGCCGACGCCCCCCCTGACGCGTTGGCGCCACTTTCTGCCACCCGACCCCCCGAGCGCCCCGAAAGTGCCGAGGCCCCCCCGGACGCGCCGGCACCACTTTCCGCCGCCTCACCCCCCGAGCCCCCCGAAAGCGCCGACGCCCCCCCGGACGCGTCGGCGCCACTTTCCGCCGCCCGACCCCCCGAGCGCCCCGAAAGCGCCGACGCCCCCCCGGACGCGTCGGCGCCAGTTTCCGCCGCCTCACCCCCGAGCGCCCCGAAAGCGCCGACGCCCCCCCGAACACGTCGGGGCCACTTTCCCCCGACCGACCCCCCGAGCGCCCCGAAAACGCCGACGCCCCCGCGGACGCGTCAGCGCCACTTTCCATCGCCCGACCCCCCCGAGCGCCCCATAAGCGCCTACGTCCCCCGGACGCGTCGGCACCACTTTCAACAGCCCGACCCCCCAAGTGCCCCGAAAACGCCGACGCCCCCCCGGACGCGTCGGCGCCACTTTCCGCCGCCCGACCCCCCCGAGCGCCCCGTAAGCGCCTACGTCCCCCGGATGCGTTGGCGCCACTTTCCGCCACCCGACCCCCCCGAGCGCCCCGTAAGCGCCTACGCCCCCCCGAACGCGTCGGCGCCACTTTCCGCCGCCCTACCCCCCGAGCGCCCCGAAAGCGCTGACGCCCCCCTGGACGCGTCGGCGCCCCTTTCCGTCGCCCGACCCGCCGAGCGCCCCGAAAGCGCCGACGCCCCCCCGAATGCGTCGGTGACATTTTCTGCCGCCAGACCCCCCGAGCGCCCCGAAAGTGCCGACGCCCCCCCGGACGCGTCGGCCCCAGTTTCCGCCGCCTCACCCACCGAGCGCCCCGAAAGCGCCGACGCCCCCGGACGCTTTGGCGCCACTTTCCGCCGCTCGACCCCCCGAGCGCGCCGAAAGCGCCGACGCCTCCCGGACGCGTCGGCGCCACTTTCCGCCGCCCGAACCCCCGAGCGCCCCGAAAGCACCTACACCCCCCCGGACGCGTCGGCGCCACTTTCCGCCGCCCGACCCCCCGAGCGGCCCGAAAGCGCCGAGGCCCCCCCGGACGCGTCGGTGCCACTTTCCGCCGCCTGACCCCCCCGAGCGCCCCGAAAGTGCCGACGCCCCCCCCGGACGCGTCGGCGCCACTTTCCGCCGCCTGATCCCCGACTGCCCCAAAATTGCCGACGCCCCCCCGGACGCGTCGGCACCACTTTCCTCCGCCTGACCCCCCGAGCGCCCCGAAAGTGCCGACGCCCCCCCGGACGCGTCGGCGCCACTTTCCACCGCCTGACCCCCGAGCGCCCGAAAGTGCCAACGCCCCACCGTACGCGTCGGCACCACTTTCCGCCGCCTGTCCCGCCGAGCACGCCGAAAGTGCCGACGCCACGAACGGACGCGTCGGCGCCACTTTCCGGCGCCTGACCCCCGAGCGCCACGAAAGTGCCGACGCCGCCCCGGACGCGTCGGCGCCACTTTCCGCCGCCTGACCCCCGGAGCGCCCCGAAAGTGCCGACACCCTGCCGGATGCGTCGGCACCACTTTCCGCCGCCTGACCCCCCCGAGCGCCGCGAAAGTGCCGACGCCCCCCGGACGCTTCGGCGCCACTTTCCGCCGCTCGACCCCCCGAGCGCCCCGAAAGCGCCGACGCCCCCCGGATGCGTCGGCGCCACTTTCCGCCGCCCGAACCCCCGAGCGGCCCGAAAGCGCTGTGGACCCCCCGGACGCGTCGGTGCCAGTTTCCGCCGCCTGACCCCCCCGAGCGCCCCGAAAGTGCCGACGCCCCCCCGGACGCGTCGGCGCCACTTTCCGCCGCCTGATCCCCGACTGCCCCAAAATTGCTGACGCCCCCCCGGACGCGTCGGCACCACTTTCCGCCGCCCGACCCCCCGAGCGACCCGAAAGTGCCTACACCCCCCCGGACGCGTCGGCGCCACTTTCCACCGCCTGACCCCCCGAGCGCCCCGAAAGTGCCGACGCCCCCCCGGACGCGTCGGCGCCACTTTCCGCCGCCTGACCCCCCGAGCGCCCCGAAAGTGCCGACGCCCCCCCGGACGCGTCGGCGCCACTTTCCACCGCCTGACCCCCGAGCGCCCGAAAGTGCCAACGCCCCACCGTACGCGTCGGCACCACTTTCCGCCGCCTGTCCCGCCGAGCACGCCGAAAGTGCCGACGCCACGAACGGACGCGTCGGCGCCACTTTCCGGCGCCTGACCCCCGAGCGCCACGAAAGTGCCGACGCCGCCCCGGACGCGTCGGCGCCACTTTCCGCCGCCTGACCCCCGGAGCGCCCCGAAAGTGCCGACACCCTCCCGGATGCGTCGGCACCACTTTCCGCCGCCTGACCCCCCCGAGCGCCGCGAAAGTGCCGACGCCCCCCGGACGCTTCGGCGCCACTTTCCGCCGCTCGACCCCCCGAGCGCCCCGAAAGCGCCGACGCCCCCCGGATGCGTCGGCGCCACTTTCCGCCGCCCGAACCCCCGAGCGGCCCGAAAGCGCTGTGGACCCCCCGGACGCGTCGGTGCCAGTTTCCGCCGCCTGACCCCCCCGAGCGCCCCGAAAGTGCCGACGCCCCCCCGGACGCGTCGGCGCCACTTTCCGCCGCCTGATCCCCGACTGCCCCAAAATTGCTGACGCCCCCCCGGACGCGTCGGCACCACTTTCCGCCGCCCGACCCCCCGAGCGACCCGAAAGTGCCTACACCCCCCCGGACGCGTCGGCGCCACTTTCCACCGCCTGACCCCCCGAGCGCCCCGAAAGTGCCGACGCCCCCCCGGACGCGTCGGCGCCACTTTCCGCCGCCTGACCCCCCGAGCGCCCCGAAAGTGCCTACGCCCCCCCGGAGGCTTCGGCGCCAGTTTCGGCCGCCCGACCCCCCGAGTGCCGCGAAAGTGCCGACGTCCCCCCGGACGCGTCGGCGCCACTTTCCGCCGCCTGACCCCCCAAGCGCCCCGAAAGAGCCGACGCCCCCACGGACGCGTCGGCGCCACTTTCCGTTGCCTGATCCCCCGAGCGCCCCGAAAGCGCCTACGCCCCCCCGGATGCGTCTCTGCCACTTTCCGCCGCCCGCCCCCCCGAGTGCCGCGAAAGTGCCGACGTCCCACCGGACGCGTCGGCGCCACTTTCCGCAGCCTGACCCCCCGAGCACCCCGAAAGTGCCGACGCCCCACCCGACGCGTCGGCACGAGTTTCCGTCGCCTGACCCGCCGCGCGCCCCGAAAGCGCCGACGCCCCCCGGACGCGTCGGCGGCACTTTCCGCCGCCCAACCCCCCGAGCGCCCCGAAAGCGCCGACGCCCCCCTGGACGTGTCGGCGCCCCTTTCCCCCGCCCGACCCGCCGAGCACCCCGAAAGCGCCGACGCCCCCCCGGATGCGTCGGTGACATTTTCTGCCGCCAGACCCCCCGAGCGCCCCGAAAGTGCAGTCGCCCCCCGGACGCGTCGGCCCCAGCTTACGCCGCCTCACCCACCGAGTGCCCCAAAAGCGCCGAGGCCCCCCCGGACGCGTCGGTGCCACTTTCCGCCGCCTGACACATCCGAGCGCCCCGAAAGTGCCGACGCCCCCCGGACGCGTCGGCGCCACTTTCCGCCGCCTGATCCCCGACTGCCCCGAAATTGCCGACGCCCCCCCGGACGCCTCGGCACCACTTTCCGACGCCCGACCCCCCGAGCGACCCAAAAGTGCCTACACCCCCCCGGACGCGTCGGCGCCACTTTCCGCCGACCGACCCCCCGAGCGGCCCGAAAGCGCCGAGGCCCCCCCGGACGTGTCGGTGCCACTTTCCGCCGCCTGACCTCCCCGAGCGCCCCGAAAGTGCCGACGCCCTCCCGGACGCGTCGGCGCCACTTTCCGCCGCCTGATCCCCGACTGCCCCGAAAGTGCCGACGCCCCCCGGACGCGTCGGCGCCACTTTCCGCCGCCTGACCCCCCGAGCGCCCCGAAAGTGCCTTCGCCCCCCCGGAGGCGTCGGCGCCAGTTTCGTCCGCCTCACCCCCCGAGCGCCCCGAAAGTGTCGACGCCCCCCAGACGCGTCGGCGCCACTTTCCGCCGCCCGACCCCCCGAGCGCCCCGAAAGCGCCGACGCCCCCCCCCGGACGCGTCGGCGCCAATTTCCGCCGCTCGACCCCCCGAGCGCCCCGAAAGCACCGACGCCCCCCGGACGCGTCGGCGCCACTTTCCGCCGCCCGACCCCCCGAGCGCCCCGAACGCGCCGACTCCCCCCCGGACGCCTCGGCGCCACTTTCTGCCGCCTCACCCCCCGATCGCGCCGAAAGCGCCGACGCCCCCCCGGACGCGTCGGCGCCACTCTCCGCCGCCTCACCCACTGAGCGCCCCGAAAGCGCCGGCGCCCCCCCGGACGCCTCGGCGCCACTTTCCCCCGCCCGACCCCCCAAGCACCCCGAAAGCTACGACGCCCCCCCGGACGCGTCGGCACCAGTTTCCGCCGCCTGACCCCCCGAGCGCCACGAAAGCGCCGACGCCCCCCGGAGGCATCGGCGCCAGTTTCCGCCTCCTCAACCCCCGAGCGCCCCGAAAGTGTCGACGCCCCCCCGGACGCGGCGGCGCCACTTTCTGCCGCCTGACCCCCCCGAGCGCGCCGAAAGAGCCGACGCCCCCCCGGACGCGTCGGCGCCACTTTCCGCCGCCCGACCCCCCGAGTGCCCCGAAAGCGCCGACGCCCCCCCGGACGCCTCGGCGCCACTTTCCGCCGCCTGACTCCCCGAGCGCCCCGAAAGTTCCGACGCCCCCCCGGACGCGTCGGCGACACTTTCCGCCGCCTGACCCCCCAAGCGCCCCGAAAGTGCCGACACCCCCTGGACGCGTCGGCGCCACTTTCCGCCGCCTGACCCCCCGTGCGCCCGGAAAGTGCCTACGCCCCCCCGGAGTCGTCGGCGCCAGTTTCGTCCGCCTCATCCCCCGATCGCCCCGAAAGTGTCGACGCCCCCAGACGCGTCGGCGCCACTTTCCGCCGCCTGACCCCCCGAGCGCCCCGAAAGCGCCGACGCCCACCCGGACGCGTCGGCGCCAGTTTCCGCCGCCTCACCCTCCGAGCGCCCCGAAAGTGCCGAGGCCCCCCCGGACGCGCCGGCACCACTTTCCGCCGCCTCACCCCCAGAGCCCCCCGAAAGCTCCGACGCCCCCCCGGACGCGTCGGCGCCACGTTCCGCCGCCCGACCCCCCGAGCGCCCCGAAAGCGCCGACGCCCCCCCGGACGCGTCGGCGCCACTTTCCGCCGCCCTACCCCCCGAGCGCCCCGAAAGCGCTGACGCCCCCCCGGACGCGTCGGCGCCAGTTTCCGCCGCCTCACCCCCGAGCGCCCCGAAAGCGCCGACGCCCCCCCGGACGCGTCGGGGCCACTTTCCCCCGACCGTCCCCCCGTGCGCCCCGAAAACGCCGACGCCCCCGCGGACGCGTCGGCGCCACTTTCCACCGCCCGACCCCCCCGAGCGCCCCATAAGCGCCTACGTCCCCCGGACGCGTCGGCACCACTTTCAACAGCCCGACCCCCCAAGTTCCCCGAAAACGCCGACGCCCCCCGGACGCGTCGGCGCCACTTTCCGCCGCCCGACCCCCCCGAGCGCCCCGTAAGCGCCTACGTCCCCCGGATGCGTCTGCGCCACTTTCCGCCGACTCACCCCCCGAGCGCCCCGAAAGCGCCGACGCCCCCCCGGACGCGTCGGCACCACTTTCCGTCGCCCGACCCCCCCGAGCGCCCCGTAAGCGCCTACGTCCCCCGGATGCGTCGGCGCCACTTTCCGCCGCCCAAACCCCCCGAGCGCCTCGAAAACGCCGACGCCACCCCGGACGCGTCGGCGCCACTTTCCGCCACCCGACCCCCCCGAGCGCCCCGTAAGCGCCTACGTCCCCCGGATGCGTCTGCGCCACTTTCCGCCGCCTCACCCCCCGAGCGCCCCGAAAGCGCCGACGCCCCCCCCACTTTCCGCCGCCCGACCCCCCCGAGCGCCACGTAAGCGCCTACGTCCCCCGGACGCGTCGGCGCCACTTTCCGACGCCCAACCCCCCCGAGCGCCTCGAAAACGCCGACGCCAACCCGGACGTGTCGGCGCCACTTTCCGCCGCCCGACCCGCCGAGCGCCCCGAAAGCGCCGACGCCCCCCGGACGCGTTGGCGCCACTTTCCGCCACCCGCCCCCCCGAGCGCCCCGAAGGCGCCGACGGCCTCCGGACGCGTCGGCGCCACTTTCCGCCGCCCGTTCCCCGAGCGCCCCGAAAGCGCCGATGCCCCCCCGGATGCGTCGGCGCCACTTTCCGCCACCCGACCACCCCGAGCGCCCCGTAAGCGCCTACGCCCCCCCGAACGCGTCGGCGCCACTTTCCGCCGCCCGACCCCCCGAGAGCCCCGAAAGCGCCGATACCCCCAAGGACGTGTCGGCGCCACTTTTCGCCGCCCGACCCCCCGAGCGGCCCGATAGCGCTGACGCCCCCCCGGACGCGTCGGCGCCACTTTCCGCCGCCCGACCCCCCGAGCGCACCGAAAGCGCAGACGCCCCCCCGGACGGGTTGGCGCCACTTTCCGCCACCTGACCCCCTAGCGCCCCGAAAGCGCCGACGCCCCCCCGGACGCGTCGGCGCCATTTTCTGCCGCCTCAACCCCCGAGCGCCCCGAAAGCGCCGACGCCCCCCCGGACGCCTCGGCGCCACTTTCCGCCGCCTGACCCCCCGAGCGCCCCGAAAGTGCCGACGCCCCCCCGGACGCGTCGGCGCCACTTTCCGCCGCCTGACCCCCCCGAGCGCCCCGAAAGTGCCTACGCCCCCCCGGAGGCGTCGGCGCCAGTTTCGGCCGCCTCACCCCGCGAGCGCCCCGAAAGTGTCGACGCCCCCCCGGACGCGTCGGCGCCACTTTCTGCCGCCTGACCCCCCGAGCTCCCAGAAAGTGACGACGCCCCCCCGGAAGCGTTGGCGCAACTTTCCGTCGCCTGAACCCCCGAGCGCCCCAAAAGCACCTACGCCCCCCCGGATGCGTCGGTGCCACTTTCCGCCGCCCGACCCCCCGAGCGCCCCGAAAGCGCCGACACCCCCCCCCCCCGGACGCCTCGGTGCCACTTACCGCCGCCTGACCCCCCGATCGCCCCGAAAGCGCCGACGCCCCCCCGGACGCGTCGGCGCCACTCTCCGCCGCCTCACCCACCGAGCGCCCCAAAAGTGCAGACGCCCCCCCGGACGCGTCGGCGCCAGTTTCGGCCGCCTCACCCCCCGAGCGCTCCGAAAGCACCGACGCCCCCCCGGACGCGTCGGCGCCAGTTTCCGCCGCCTCACCCACCGAGCGCCCCGAAATCGCCGACGCCCCCCCGGACGCGTCGGCACCACTTTCCGCCGCCTGACCCCCCGAGCGCCCCGAAAGCTCCGACGCCCACACCGACGCTTCGGCGCCAGTTTCCGCCGCCTAACCCCCCGAGCGCCCCGAAAGCGCCGACGCCCCCCCGGACGCGTCGGCGCCAGTTTCCGCCGCCTCACCCCCGAGCGCCCCGAAAGCGCCGACGCCCCCCCGGACGTGTCGGCGCCACTTTCCGCCGCCCGACCCGCCGAGCGCCCCGAAAGCGCCGACGCCCCCCGGACGCGTTGGCGCCACTTTCCGCCACCCGACCCCCCCGAGCGCCCCGTAAGCACCTACGCCCCCCCGAACGCGTCGGCGCCACTTTCCGCCGCCCGACCCCACGAGCGCCCCGAAAGCGCCGATACCCCCAAGGACGCGTCGGCGCCACTTTTCCCCGCCGGACCCCCCGAGCGCCCCGAAAGCTCCGACGCCCCCCGGACGCATCGCCGCCACTTTCCGCCGCCCGACCCCCCCAAGCGCCCCGTAAGCGCCTACGTCCCCCGGACGCGTCGGCGCCACTTTCCACAGCCCGACCCCCCAAGTGCCCCGAAAACGCCCACGCCCCCCCGGACGCGTCGGCGCTACTTTCCGCCGCCCGACCCCCCCGAGCGCCCCGTAAGCGCCTACGTCCCCCGGTTGCGTCGGCGCCACTTTCCGCCGCCTCACCCCCCGAGCGCCCCGAAAGTGCCGACGCCCCCCCGGATGCGTCGGCACCACTTTCTGCCACCCGACCCCCCCTAGCGCCCCGTAAGCGCCTACGTCCCCCGGACGCGTCGGCGCCACTTTCCGCCGCCCGACCCCCCCGAGCGCCCCGAAAACGCCGACGCCACCCCGGACGTGTCGGCGCCACTTTCCGCCGCCCGACCCGCCGAGCGCCCCAAAAGCGCCGACGCCCCCCGGACGCGTTGGCGCCACTTTCCGCCGCCCGACCCCCCGAGCGCCCCGAAGGCGCCGACGGCCTCCGGACGCGTCGGCGCCACTTTCCGCCGCCCGTCCCCCCGAGCGCCCCGAAAGCGCCGACGCCCCCCCGGATGCGTCGGCGCCACTTTCCGCCACCCGACCACCCCGAGCGCCCCGTAAGCGCCTACGCCCCCCCCGAACGCGTCGGCGCCACTTTCCGCCGCCCGACCCCCCGAGAGCCCCGAAAGCGCCGATACCCCCAAGGACGTGTCGGCGCCACTTTTCGCTGCCCGACCCCCCGAGCGCCCCGATACCGCTGACGCCCCCCCGGACGCGTCGGCGCCACTTTCCGCCGCCCGACCCCCCGAGCGCACCGAAAACGCAGACGCCCCCCCGGACGCGTTGGCGCCACTTTCCGCCACCTGACCCCCTAGCGCCCCGAAAGCGCCGAAGCCCCCCCGGACGCGTCGGCGCCATTTTCTGCCGCCTCAACCCCCGAGCGCCCCGAAAGCGCCGACGCCCCCCCGGACGCCTCGGCGCCACTTTCCGCCGCCCGACCCCCAGAGCGCCCCAAAAGCGCCGACGCCCCCCCGGACGCGTCGGCGCCACTTTCCGCCGCCCGAACCGCCGAGCGCCCCGAAAGCGCCGAAGCCCCCCCGGACGCGTCGGCGCCAGTTTGCGCCGCGTCACCCCCCGAGGGCACCGAAAGCGCCGACGCCCCCCGTACGCGTCGGCGCCAGTTTCCGCCGCCTCACCCCCCGAGCCCCCCCGAAAGCGGCGACGCCCCCCCGGACGCGTCGGCATCATTTTCCGCCGCCTCACACACCGAGCGCCCCGAAAGCGGCGATGCCCCCCGGACGCGTCGGCGCCACTTTCCGCCGCCTCACCCCCCGAGCGCCACGAAAGCGCCGACGCCCCCCCGGACGCGTCGGCGCCACTTTCCGCCGCCCGATCCCCCGAGCGCCCCGTAAGCGCCTAGGTCCCCCGGACGCGTCGGCGCCACTTTCCGCCGCCCGACCCCCCCGAGCGCCCCGTAAGCGCCTACGTCCCCCAAACGCGTCAGCGCCACTTTCCGCCGCCCGACCCCCCGAGCGCCCCGAAAGCGCCGACGCCCGCCCGGACGCGTCGGCGCCACTTTCCGCCGCCCGAACCACCGAGCGCCCCGAAAGCGCCGACGCCACCCGGACGTGTCGGCGCCACATTCCGCCGCCCGACCCGCCGAGCACCCCGAAACCGCCGACGCCCCCCTGGACGTGTTGGCGCCACTTTCCGCCGCCTGACCCTCCAAGCGCTCCGAAAGCGCCGACGACCCCCCGGACGCGTCGGCGCCACTTTCCGCCGCCTCACCCCCCGAGCGCCCCGAAAGCGCCGACGCCTCCCCGGACGCGTCGGCACCACTTTCCTCCGCCCGACCCCCCCGAGCGCCCCGTAAGCGCCTACGTCCCCCGGATGCGTCGGCGCCACTTTCCGCCGCCCGACCCCCCCGAGCGCCCCGAAAACGCCGACGCCACCCCGGACGTGTCGGCGCCACTTTCCGCCGCCCGACCCGCCGAGCGCCCCGAAAGCGCCGACGCCACCCCGGACGCGTTGGCGCCACTTTCCGCCACCTGACCCTCCGAGCGCTCCGAAAGCGCCGACGCCCCCCCGGACGCGTCGGCGCCAGTTTCCGCCGCCTCACCCCCCGAGCGCCCCGAAAGCGCCGACGCCCCCCCGGACGCGTCGGCGCCACTTTCCGCCACCCGACCCCCCGAGCGCCCCGAAAACACCGCCTCCCCCCCGGACGCGTCGGCGCCACTTTCCGCCGCCCGAACCACCGAGCGCCCCGAAAGCGCCGAGGCCCCCCCGGACGCGTCGGCGCCAGTTTCCGCCGCCTCACCCCCCGAGCCCCCCGAAAGCGGCGACGCCCCCCCGGACGCGTCGGCACCAGTGTCCGCCGCCTCACACACCGAGCGACCCGAAAGTGGCGACGCCCCCCAGACGCGTCGGCGCCACTTTCCGCCGCCCGACCGCCCGAGCACCCCGAAAGCGCTGACGCCCTCCCGGACGCGTCAGCGCCAGTTTCCGCCGCCTCACCCCCCGAGCCCCCCGAAAGTGGCGACGCCCCCCCGGACGCGTCGGCACCAGTTTCCGCCGCCTCACCCCCCGAGCGCCCCGAAAGCGGCGACGCCCCCCGGACGCGTCGGCGCCACTTTCCGCTGCCCGACCCCCCCAAGCGCCCCGTAAGCGCCTACGCCCCCCCGGACGCGTCGGCGCCACATTCCGCCGCCCGTCCCACCCCCGAGCGCCCCGAAAGCGCCGACCCCCCCCGGACGCGTCGGCGCCACTTTCCGACGCCCGACCCCCCGAGCGCCCCGAAAGCGCCGACGCACCCCCGGACGCGTCGGAGCCACTTTCCGCCGCCCTACCCCCCGAGCGCCCCGAAAGCGCTGACGCCACCCCGGACGCGTCGGCGCCAGTTTCCGCCGCCTCACCCCCGAGCGCCCCGAAAGCGCCGACGCCCCCCGGACACGTCGGCGCCACTTTCCCCCGACCGACCCCCCGAGCGCCCCGAAAACGCCGACGCCCCCACGGACGCGTCGGCGCCACTTTCCACCGCCCGACCCTCCCGAGCGCCCCATAAGCGCCTACGTCCCCCGGATGCGTCGGCGCCACTTTCCGCCGCCCGACCCCCCCGAGCACCCCGTAAGCGCCTACGTCCCCCGGACGCGTCGGCGCCACTTTCCACAGCCCGACCCCCCAAGTGCCCCGAAAACGCCGACGCCCCCCGGACGCGTTGGCGCCACTTTCCGCCGCCCGACCCCCCCGAGTGCCCCGTAAGCGCCTACGTCCCCCGGATGCGTCGGCGCCACTTTCCGCCGCCTCACCCCCCGAGCGCCCCGAAAGCGCCGACGCCCCCCCGGACGCGTCGGCACCACTTTCCGCCGCCCGACCCCCCCGAGCGCCCTGTAAGCGCCTACGTCCCCCGGACGCGTCGGCGCCACTTTCCGCCGCCCGACCCCCCCGAGCGCCCCGAAAGCGCCGACGCCCGCCTGGACGCGTCGGCGCCACTTTCCGCCGCCCGAACCACCGAGCGCCCCGAAAGCGCCGACGCCCCCCGGACGTGTCGGCGCCACTTTCCGCCGCCCGACCCGCCGAGCGCCCCGAAACCGCCGACGCCCCCCCGGACGTGTTGGCGCCACTTTCCGCCGCCTGACCCTCCGAGCGCTCCGAAAGCGCCGACGTCCCCCCGGACGCGTCGGCGCCACTTTCCTCCGCCTCACCCCCCGAGCGCCCCGAAAGCGTCGACGCCCCCCCGGACGCGTCGGCACCACTTTCCTCCGCCCGACCCCCCCGAGCGCCCCGTAAGCGCCTACGTCCCCCGGACGCGTCGGCGCCACTTTCCGCCGCCCGACCCCCCCGAGCGCCCCGAAAACGCCGACGCCACCCCGGACGTGTCGGCGCCACTTTCCGCCGCCCGACCCGCCGAGCGCCCCGAAAGCGCCGACGCCGCCCCGGACGCGTCGGCGCCAGTTTCCGCCGCCTCACCCCCCGAGCGCCCCGAAAGCGCCGACGCCCCCCCGGACGCGTCGGCGCCACTTTCCGCCACGCGACCCCCCGAGCGCCCCGAAAACACAGCCTCCCCCCCGGACGCGTCGGCGCCACTTTCCGCCGCCCGAACCACCGAGCGCCCCGAAAGCGCCGAGGCCCCCCCGGATGCGTCGGCGCCACTTTCCTCCGCCTGACCCCCCGAGCGCCCCGAAAGCGCCGACGCCCCCCCCCGGACGCGTCGGCGCCAGTTTCCGCTGCCTCACCCCCCGAGCCCCCCGAAAGCGGCGACGCCCCCCCGGACGCGTCGGCACCAGTGTCCGCCGCCTCACACACCGAGCGACCCGAAAGCGGCGACGCCCCCCAGACGCGTCGGCGCCGCTTTCCGCCGAGCACCCCGAAAGCGCTGACGCCCTCCCGGACGCGTCAGCGCCAGTTTCCGCCGCCTCACCCCCCCGAGCCCCCCGAAAGTGGCGACGCCCCCCCCGGACGCGTCGGCACCAGTTTCCGCCGCCTCACACACCGAGCGACCCGAAAGCGGCGACGCCCCCCGGATGCGTCGACGCCACTTTCCGCTGCCCGACCCCCCCAAGCGCCCCGTAAGCGCCTACGCCCCCCCGGACGCGTCGGCGCCACTTTCCGCCGCCCGTCCCACCCCCGAGCGCCCCGAATGCGCCGACGCCACCCCTGGAGGCGTCGGCGCCACTTTCCGCAGCCCGACCCCCCGAGCGCCCCGAAAGCGCCGACGCCCCCCCGGACGCGTCGGCGCCACTTTCCGCCGCCCGACCCCCCGAGCGCCCCGAAAGCGCCGACGCACCCCCGGACGCGTCGGCGCCACTTTCCGCCGCCCTACCCCCCGAGCGCCCCGAAAGCGCTGACGCCACCCCGGACGCGTCGGCGCCAGTTTCCGCCGCCTCAACCCCAAGGGCCCCGAAAGCGCCGACGCCCCCCCGGACACGTCGGCGCCACTTTCCCCCGACCGACCCCCCGAGCGCCCCGAAAACGCCGACGCCCCCGCGGACGCGTCGGCGCCACTTTCCACCGCCTGACCCCCCCGAGCGCCCCATAAGCGCCTACGTTCCCCCGGACGCGTCGGAGCCTCTTTCCGCCGCCCGACCCCCCGAGCGCCCCGAAAGCGCCAACGCCCCCCCGGATGCGTCGGCGCCACTTTCCGCCACCCGACCCCCCCGAGCGCCCCGTAAGCGCCTACGCCCCCCCGAACGCGTCGGCGCCACTTTCCGCCGCCCGACCACCCCGAGCGCCCAGTAAGCGCCTACGTCCCCCGGACGCGTCGGCGCCACTTTCCACAGCCCGACCCCCCAAGTGCCCCGAAAACGCCGACGCCCCCCCGGACCCGTCGGCGCCACTTTCCGCCGCCTGACCCCCCCGAGCGACCCGTAAGCGCCTACGTCCCCCGGATGCTTCGGCGCCACTTTCTGCCGCCTCACCCCCCGAGCGACCCGAAAGCGCCGACGCCCCCCCGGACGCGTCGGCACCACTTTCCGCCGCCCGACCCCCCCGAGCGCCCCGTAAGCGCCTACGTCCCCAAGACGCGTCGGCGCCACTTTCCGCCGCCCGACCGCCCGAGCACCCCGAAAACGACGACGCCACCCCGGACGTGTCGGCGCCACTTTCCGCCGCCCGACCCGCCGAGCGCCCCGAAAGCGCCGACGCCCCCCCCGGACGCGTCGGCGCCAGTTTCCGCCGCCTCACCCCCGAGCGCCCCGAAAGCGCCGACGCCCCCCGGACACGTCGGCGCCACTTTCCCCCGACCGACCCCCCCGAGCGCCCCGAAAACGCCGACGCCCCCGCGGACGCGTCGGCGCCACTTTCCACAGCCCGACCCCCCAAGTGCCCCGAAAACGCCCACGCCCCCCCCGGACCGCGTCGGCGCCACTTTCCGCCGCCCGACCCCCCCCGAGCGCCCCGTAAGCGCCTACGTCCCCCGGTTGCGTCGGCGCCACTTTCCGCCGCCTCACCCCCCGAGCGCCCCGAAAGTGCCGACGCCCCCCCGGACGCGTCGGCACCACTTTCTGCCACCCGACCCCCCCCTAGCGCCCCGTAAGCGCCTACGTCCCCCGGACGCGTCGGCGCCACTTTCCGCCGCCCGACCCCCCCGAGCGCCCCGAAAACGCCGACGCCACCCCGGACGTGTCGGCGCCACTTTCCGCCGCCCGACCCGCCGAGCGCCCCAAAAGCGCCGACGCCCCCCGGACGCGTTGGCGCCACTTTCCGCCCGCCCGACCCCCCGAGCGCCCCGAAGGCGCCGACGGCCTCCGGACGCGTCGGCGCCACTTTCCGCCGCCCGTCCCCCCGAGCGCCCCGAAAGCGCCGACGCCCCCCCGGATGCGTCGGCGCCACTTTCCGCCACCCGACCACCCCGAGCGCCCCGTAAGCGCCTACGCCCCCCCCGAACGCGTCGGCGCCACTTTCCGCCGCCCGACCCCCCGAGAGCCCCGAAAGCGCCGATACCCCCAAGGACGTGTCGGCGCCACTTTTCGCTGCCCGACCCCCCCGAGCGCCCCGATAGCGCTGACGCCCCCCCGGACGCGTCGGCGCCACTTTCCGCCGCCCGACCCCCCGAGCGCACCGAAAACGCAGACGCCCCCCCGGACGCGTTGGCGCCACTTTCCGCCACCTGACCCCCTAGCGCCCCGAAAGCGCCGAAGCCCCCCCGGACGCGTCGGCGCCATTTTCTGCCGCCTCAACCCCCGAGCGCCCCGAAAGCGCCGACGCCCCCCCCGGACGCCTCGGCGCCACTTTCCGCCGCCCGACCCCCAGAGCGCCCCAAAAGCGCCGACGCCCCCCCGGACGCGTCGGCGCCACTTTCCGCCGCCCGAACCGCCGAGCGCCCCGAAAGCGCCGAAGCCCCCCCGGACGCGTCGGCGCCAGTTTGCGCCGCGTCACCCCCCGAGGGCACCGAAAGCGCCGACGCCCCCCCGTACGCGTCGGCGCCAGTTTCCGCCGCCTCACCCCCCGAGCCCCCCCGAAAGCGGCGACGCCCCCCCGGACGCGTCGGCATCATTTTCCGTCGCCTCACACACCGAGCGCCCCGAAAGCGGCGATGCCCCCCGGACGCGTCGGCGCCACTTTCCGCCGCCTCACCCCCCGAGCGCCACGAAAGCGCCGACGCCCCCCCGGACGCGTCGGCGCCACTTTCCGCCGCCCGACCCCCCGAGCGCCCCGTAAGCGCCTAGGTCCCCCGGACGCGTCGGCGCCACTTTCCGCCGCCCGACCCCCCCGAGCGCCCCGTAAGCGCCTACGTCCCCCAAACGCGTCAGCGCCACTTTCCGCCGCCCGACCCCCCCGAGCGCCCCGAAAGCGCCGACGCCCCGCCCGGACGCGTCGGCGCCACTTTCCGCCGCCCGAACCACCGAGCGCCCCGAAAGCGCCGACGCCACCCGGACGTGTCGGCGCCACATTCCGCCGCCCGACCCGCCGAGCGCCCCGAAACCGCCGACGCCCCCCTGGACGTGTTGGCGCCACTTTCCGCCGCCTGACCCTCCGAGCGCTCCGAAAGCGCCGACGACCCCCCCGGACGCGTCGGCGCCACTTTCCGCCGCCTCACCGCCCGAGCGCCCCGAAAGCGCCGACGCCCCCCCCGGACGCGTCGGCACCACTTTCCTCCGCCCGACCCCCCCGAGCGCCCCGTAAGCGCCTACGTCCCCCGGATGCGTCGGCGCCACATTCCGCCGCCCGACCCCCCCGAGCGCCCCGAAAACGCCGACGCCACCCCGGACGTGTCGGCGCCACTTTCCTCCGCCCGACCCGCCGAGCGCCCCGAAAGCGCCGACGCCACCCCGGACGCGTTGGCGCCACTTTCCGCCACCTGACCCTCCGAGCGCTCCGAAAGCGCCGACGCCCCCCCGGACGCGTCGGCGCCAGTTTCCGCCGCCTCACCCCCCGAGCGCCCCGAAAGCGCCGACGCCCCCCCGGACGCGTCGGCGCCACTTTCCGCCACCCGACCCCCCGAGCGCCCCGAAAACACCGCCTCCCCCCCGGACGCGTCGGCGCCACTTTCCGCCGCCCGAACCACCGAGCGCCCCGAAAGCGCCGAGGCCCCCCCGGACGCGTCGGCGCCAGTTTCCGCCGCCTCACCCCCCGAGCCCCCCGAAAGCGGCGACGCCCCCCCGGACGCGTCGGCACCAGTGTCCGCCGCCTCACACACCGAGCGACCCGAAAGTGGCGACGCCCCCCAGACGCGTCGGCGCCACTTTCCGCCGCCCGACCGCCCGAGCACCCCGAAAGCGCTGACGCCCTCCCGGACGCATCAGCGCCAGTTTCCGCCGCCTCACCCCCCGAGCCCCCCGAAAGTGGCGACGCCCCCCCAGACGCGTCGGCACCAGTTTCCGCCGCCTCACACACCGAGCGACCCGAAAGCGGCGACGCCCCCCGGACGCGTCGGCGCCACTTTCCGCTGCCCGACCCCCCCAAGCGCCCCGTAAGCGCCTACGCCCCCCCGGACGCGTCGGCGCCACATTCCGCCGCCCGTCCCACCCCCGAGCGCCCCGAAAGCGCCGACCCCCCCCCCGGACGCGTCGGCGCCACTTTCCGACGCCCGACCCCCCGAGCGCCCCGAAAGCGCCGACGCACCCCCGGACGCGTCGGAGCCACTTTCCGCCGCCCTACCCCCCGAGCGCCCCGAAAGCGCTGACGCCACCCCGGACGCGTTGGCGCCAGTTTCCGCCGCCTCACCCCCGAGCGCCCCGAAAGCGCCGACGCCCCCCGGACACGTCGGCGCCACTTTCCCCCGACCGACCCCCCGAGCGCCCCGAAAACGCCGACGCCCCCGCGGACGCGTCGGCGCCACTTTCCACCGCCCGACCCTCCCGAGCGCCCCATAAGCGCCTACGTCCCCCGGATGCGTCGGCGCCACTTTCCGCCGCCCGACCCCCCCGAGCACCCCGTAAGCGCCTACGTCCCCCGGACGCGTCGGCGCCACTTTCCACAGCCCGACCCCCCAAGTGCCCCGAAAACGCCGACGCCCCCCCGGACGCGTTGGCGCCACTTTCCGCCGCCCGACCCCCCCGAGTGCCCCGTAAGCGCCTACGTCCCCCGGATGCGTCGGCGCCACTTTCCGCCGCCTCACCCCCCGAGCGCCCCGAAAGCGCCGACGCCCCCCCGGACGCGTCGGCACCACTTTCCGCCGCCCGACCCCCCCGAGCGCCCTGTAAGCGCCTACGTCCCCCGGACGCGTCGGCGCCACTTTCCGCCGCCCGACCCCCCCGAGCGCCCCGAAAGCGCCGACGCCCGCCCGGACGCGTCGGCGCCACTTTCCGCCGCCCGAACCACCGAGCGCCCCGAAAGCGCCGACGCCCCCCGGACGTGTCGGCGCCACTTTCCGCCGCCCGACCCGCCGAGCGCCCCGAAACCGCCGACGCCCCCCCCGGACGTGTTGGCGCCACTTTCCGCCGCCTGACCCTGCGAGCGCTCCGAAAGCGCCGACGTCCCCCCGGACGCGTCGGCGCCACTTTCCACCGCCTCACCCCCCGAGCGCCCCGAAAGCGTCGACGCCCCCCCGGACGCGTCGGCACCACTTTCCTCCGCCCGACCCCCCCGAGCGCCCCGTAAGCGCCTACGTCCCCCGGACGCGTCGGCGCCACTTTCCGCCGCCCGACCCCCCCGAGCGCCCCGAAAACGCCGACGCCACCCCGGACGTGTCGGCGCCACTTTCCGCCGCCCGACCCGCCGAGCGCCCCGAAAGCGCCGACGCCGCCCCGGACGCGTCGGCGCCAGTTTCCGCCGCCTCACCCCCCGAGCGCCCCGAAAGCGCCGACGCCCCCCCGGACGCGTCGGCGCCACTTTCCGCCACGCGACCCCCCGAGCGCCCCGAAAACACCGCCTCCCCCCCGGACGCGTCGGCGCCACTTTCCGCCGCCCGAACCACCGAGCGCCCCGAAAGCGCCGAGGCCCCCCCGGATGCGTCGGCGCCACTTTCCTCCGCCTGACCCCCCGAGCGCCCCGAAAGCGCCGACGCCCCCCCCGGACGCGTCGGCGCCAGTTTCCGCTGCCTCACCCCCCGAGCCCCCCGAAAGCGGCGACGCCCCCCCGGACGCGTCGGCACCAGTGTCCGCCGCCTCACACACCGAGCGACCCGAAAGCGGCGACGCCCCCCAGACGCGTCGGCGCCGCTTTCCGCCGCCCGACCGCCCGAGCACCCCGAAAGCGCTGACGCCCTCCCGGACGCGTCAGCGCCAGTTTCCGCCGCCTCACCCCCCGAGCCCCCCGAAAGTGGCGACACCCCCCCCGGACGCGTCGGCACCAGTTTCCGCCGCCTCACACACCGAGCGACCCGAAAGCGGCGACGCCCCCCGGATGCGTCGGCGCCACTTTCCGCTGCCCGACCCCCCCAAGCGCCCCGTAAGCGCCTACGCCCCCCCGGACGCGTCGGCGCCACTTTCCGCCGCCCGTCCCACCCCCGAGCGCCCCGAATGCGCCGACGCCACCCCTGGAGGCGTCGGCGCCACTTTCCGCAGCCCGACCCCCCGAGCGCCCCGAAAGCGCCGACGCCCCCCCGGACGCGTCGGCGCCACTTTCCGCCGCCCGACCCCCCGAGCGCCCCGAAAGCGCCGACGCACCCCCGGACGCGTTGGCGCCACTTTCCGCCGCCCTACCCCCCGAGCGCCCCGAAAGCGCTGACGCCACCCCGGACGCGTCGGCGCCAGTTTCCGCCGCCTCAACCCCAAGGGCCCCGAAAGCGCCGACGCCCCCCGGACACGTCGGCGCCACTTTCCCCCGACCGACCCCCCGAGCGCCCCGAAAACGCCGACGCCCCCGCGGACGCGTCGGCGCCACTTTCCACCGCCTGACCCCCCCGAGCGCCCCATAAGCGCCTACGTTCCCCCGGACGCGTCGGAGCCTCTTTCCGCCGCCCGACCCCCCGAGCGCCCCGAAAGCGCCAACGCCCCCCCGGATGCGTCGGCGCCACTTTCCGCCACCCGACCCCCCCGAGCGCCCCGTAAGCGCCTACGCCCCCCCGAACGCGTCGGCGCCACTTTCCGCCGCCCGACCACCCCGAGCGCCCAGTAAGCGCCTACGTCCCCCGGACGCGTCGGCGCCACTTTCCACAGCCCGACCCCCCAAGTGCCCCGAAAACGCCGACGCCCCCCCGGACGCGTCGGCGCCACTTTCCGCCGCCTGACCCCCCCGAGCGCCCCGTAAGCGCCTACGTCCCCCGGATGCTTCGGCGCCACTTTCTGCCGCCTCACCCCCCGAGCGACCCGAAAGCGCCTACGCCCCCCCGGACGCGTCGGCACCACTTTCCGCCGCCCGACCCCCCCGAGCGCCCCGTAAGCGCCTACGTCCCCAAGACGCGTCGGCGCCACTTTCCGCCGCCCGACCGCCCGAGCACCCCGAAAACGACGACGCCACCCCGGACGTGTCGGCGCCACTTTCCGCCGCCCGACCCGCCGAGCGCCCCGAAAGCGCCGACGCCCCCCCGGACGCGTCGGCGCCAGTTTCCGCCGCCTCACCCCCGAGCGCCCCGAAAGCGCCGACGCCCCCCGGACACGTCGGCGCCACTTTCCCCCGACCGACCCCCCGAGCGCCCCGAAAACGCCGACGCCCCCGCGGACGCGTCGGCGCCACTTTCCACCGCCCGACCCCCCCGAGTGCCCCGAAAACGCCGACGCCCCCCCGGACGCGTCGGCGCCACTTTCCGCCGCCCGACCCCCCCGAGCGCCCCGTAAGCGCCTACTTCCCCCGGATGCTTCGGCGCCACTTTCCGCCGCCTCACCCCCCGAGCGGCCCGAAAGCGCCGACGCCCCCCCGGACGCGTCGGCACCACTTTCCGCCGCCCGACCCCCCCGAGCGCCCCGTAAGCGCCGAGGCCCCCCCGGACGCGTCGGCGCCACTTTCCGCCGCCCGACCCCACGAGCGCCCCGAAAGCGCCTACGCCCCCCCGAACGCGTCGGCGCCTATTTCCGCCGCCAGACCCCCCAAGCGCCCCGAAAGCGCCGACGCCCCCCCGGACGCGTCGGCGCCACTTTCCGCCGCCTCACCCCCCGAGCGCCCCGAAAGCGCCGACGACCCCCGGACGCGTCGGCGCCACTTTCCGCCGCCCGACCCCCCGAGCGCCCCGAAAGCGCCGACGCCCCCCGGATGCGCCGGCGCCACTTTCCGCCACCCGACCCCCCCGAGCGCCCCGTAAGCGCCTACGCTCCCCGGAACGCGTCGGCGCCACTTTCTGCCGCCCGACCCCCCGAACGCCCCGAAAGCGCCGACGCCCTCCCGGACGCGTCGGCTCCACTTTCTGCCGCCCGACCCCCCGAGCGCCCCGAAAGCGCCTACGCCCCCCCGAACGCGTCGGCGCCTATTTCCACCGCCAGACCCCCCAAGCGCCCCGAAAGCGCCGACTCCCCCCCGGACGCGTCGGCGCCACTTTCCGCCGCCCGACCCCCCCAAGCGCCCCGTAAGCGCCTACGCCCCCCCGGACGCGTCGGTGCCAATTTCCGCCGCCCATCCCCCCCCCCGAGCGCCCCGAAAGCGCCGACGCCACCCCTGGAGGCGTCGGCGCCACTTTCCGCCGCCCGACCCCCCGAGCGCCCCGAAAGCGCCGAGGCCCCCCCGGACGCGTCGGCGCCACTTTCCGCCGCCCGACCCCACGAGCGCCCCGAAAGCGCCGACGCCCCCCCTGACGTGTCGCCGCCAGTTTCCGCCGCCTCACCCCCGAGCGCCCCGAAAGCGCCGACGCCCCCCCGGACACGTCGGCGCCACTTTCCCCCGACCGACCCCCCGAGCGCCCCGAAAACGCCGACGCCCCCGCGGATGCGTCGGCGCCACTTTCCACCGCCCGACACCCCCCGAGCGCCCCATAAGCGCCTACGTCCCCCGGATGCGTCGGCGCCTCTTTCCGCCGCCCGACCCCCTGAGCGCCCCGAAAGCGCCGACGCCCCCCCGGATGCGTCGGCGCCAGTTTCCGCCACCCGACCCTCCCGAGCGCCCCGTAAGCGCCTACGACCCCCCGAACGCGTCGGCGCCACTTTCCGCCGCCAGACCCCCCAAGCGCCCCGAAAGCGCCGACTCCCCCCCGGACGCGTCGGCGCCACTTTCCGCCGCCCGACCCTCCGAGCGCCCCGAAAGCGCCGACGCCCCCCCGGACGCGTCGGCGCCACTTTCCGCCGCCTCACCCCCCGAGCGCCCCGAAAGCGCCGACGACCCCCGGACGCGTCGGCGCCACTTTCCGCCGCCCGACCCCCCGAGCGCCCCGAAAGCGCCGATACCCCCAAGGACGCGTCGGCGCCACTTTTCGCCGCCCGACCCCCCGAGCGCCCCGAAAGCGCCTTCGTTCCCCGGACGCGTCGGCACCACTTTCCACAGCCCGCCCCCCCAAGTGCCCCGAAAACGCCGACTCCCCCCCGGACGCATCGGCGCCACTTTCCGCCGCCCGACCCCCCCGAGCTCCTCGTAAGCGCCTTCGTCCCCCGGACGCGTCGGCGCCACTTTCCACAGCCCGACCCCCCAAGTGCCCCGAAAACGCCGACGCCCCCCCGGACGCGTCGGCGCCACTTTCCGCCGCCCGACCCCCCCGAGCGCCCCGTAAGCGCCTACGTCCCCCGGATGCGTCGGCGCCACTTTCCGCCGCCTCACCCCCCGAGCGCCCCAAAAGCGCCGACTCCCCCCCGGATGCGTCGGCACCACTTTCCGCCGCCCGACACCCCCGAGCGCCCCGTAAGCGCCTACGTCCCCCGGACGCGTCGGCGCCACTTTCCGCCGCCCGACCCCCCCGACCCCCCCGAGCGCCCCGAAAACGCCGACGCCACCCCGGACGTGTCGGCGCCACTTTCCGCCGCCCGACCCGCCGAGCGCCCCGAAAGCGCCGACGCCCCCCCGGACACGTAGGCGCCACTTTCCGCCACCTGACCCTCCGAGCGCTCCGAAAGCCCCGACGCCCCCCCGGACGCGTCGGCGCCAGTTTCCGCCGCCTCACCCCCCGAGCGCCCCGAAAGCGCCGACGCCCCCCCGGACGCGTCGGCGCCACTTTCCGCCACCCGACCCCCCGAGCGCCCCGAAAACGCCGACTCCCCCCCGAACGCGTCGGCGCCACTTTCCGCCGCCCGAACCACCGAGCGCCCCGAAAGCGAGGAGGCCCCCCCGGACGCGTCGGCGCCACTTTCCTCCGCCTGACGCCCCGAGCGCGCCGAAAGCGCCGACGTCCCCCCGGACGCGTCGGCGCCAGTTTTCGCCGCCTCACCCCCCGAGCCCCCCGAAAGCGGCGACGCCCCCCCGGACGCGTCGGCACCAGTGTCCGCCGCCTCACACACCGAGCGACCCGAAAGCGGCGACGCCCCCCGGACGCGTCGGCGCCACTTTCCGCTGCCCCATCCCCCGAGCGCCCCGAAAGTGCCGACGCCCCCCGGATGCGTCGGCGCCACTTTCCGCCGCCCGACCCCCCGAGCGCCCCGAAAGCTCCGACGCCCCCCCGGACGCGTCGGCGCCACTTACCGCCGACTTACCACCCGAGCGCCCCGAAAGCGCCGACGCCACCCCGGACGCGTTGGCGCGACTTTCCGCCGCCCGACCCGCCGAGCGCCCCGAAAGTGCCGACGCCCCCCCGGACGCGTCGGCGCCAGTTTCTGACGCCTCACCCACCGAGCGCCCCGAAAGCGACGATGCACCCCCAGACGCTTCGGCGCCAGTTTCCGCCGCCTCACACCCCGATCGCCCCGAAAGTGCCGACGCCCCCCCGGACGCGTCGGCTCCACTTTCCGCCGCCCGACCCCCCGAGCGCCCCGAAAGTGCAGACGCCCCCCCGTACGAATCGGCGCCACTTTCCGCCGCCTGACCCCCCGAGCGCCCCGAAAACGCCGACGCCCCCCCGAACGCGTCGCCGCCACTTTCCGCCGCCCGACCCACCGAGCGTCCCGAAAGTGCCGACGCCCCCCCGGACGCGTCGGCGCCAGTTTCCGCCGCCTCACCCCTCGAGCGCGACGAAAGCGCTGACGCCCCCCCCGGACGCATCGGCGCCACTTTCCGCCGCCCGACCCGCCGAGCGCCCCGAAAGTGGCGACGCCCGCCGGACGCGTCGGCGGCACTTTCCGCCGCCTCACCCCTCGAGCGCCCCGAAAGCGCCGACGCACCCCCGGAGGACTCGGCGCCACTTTCCGCCGCCCGATGCCCCGAGCGCCCCGAAAGCGCCGACGCCCCCCCGAACGCGTCGGCGCCACTTTCTGCCGCCCGACCCCCCGAGCACCCCGAAAGCGCCGACGCCCCCTCGGATGCGTTGGCGGGACTTTCCGCCGCACGACCCGCCGAGCGCCCCGAAAGTGCCGACGCCCCCCCGGACGCCTCGGCACCAGTTTCTGCTGCCTCACCCACCAAGCGCCCCGAAAGCGCCGACGCCCCCCCGGACGCGTCGGCGCCAGTTTCTGCCGCCTCACACCCCAAGCGCCCCGAAAGCGCCGACGCCCCCCCGGACGCGTCAGCTCCACTTTCCGCCGCCCGACCCCCCGAGCGCCCCGAAAGCGCCGACGCCCCCCCGGACGCGTCGGCGCCACTTTCCGCCGCCCGACGTGCCGAGCGCCCCGAAAGTGCAGATGCCCCCCCGGACAAATCGGCGCCACTTTCCGCCACCTGACCCCCCGAGCGCCCCGAAAACGCCGACGCCCCCACGAACGCGTCGCCGCCACTTTCCGCCGCCCGACCCCCCGAGCGCCCCGAAAGCGCCGACGCCCCCCCGGACGCGTCGGCACGACTTTCCGCGGCCAGACCCGCAGAGCGCCCCGAAACTGTCGACGCCCCCCCGGACGCGTCGGCGCCAGTTTCCGCCGCCTCACCCCTCGAGCGCGCCGAAAGCGTCGACGCCCCTCCGGACGCGTCGGCGCCACTTTCCACCGCCTGACCCCCCGAGCGCCCCGAAAGTGCCTACGCCCCCCCGGACGCGTCGGCGGCACTTTCCGCCGCCTGACCCCCCGAGCTCCCCGAAAGTGCCTACGCCCCCCGGGACGCGTCGGCGCCAGTTTCCGCCGCCTCACCCCCCGAGTGCCCCGAAAGTGCCCACGCCCTCCCGGACGCGTCGGCGCCAGTTTCCGCCGCCTCACCCCTCGAGCGCGCCGAAAGCGCCGACGGCCCCCCGGATGCGTCGGCGTCACTTTCCGCCGCCAGACCCCCCGAGCGCCCCGAAAGCGCCGACTCCCCCCCGGACAAGTCGGCGCCACTTTCCGTCGCCCGACCCCCCGAGCGCCCCGAAAGCGGCGACGCCCCCCCAGACGCGTCGGCGCCAGTTTCCGCCGCCTCACCCCCCGAGCGCCCCGTAAGCGTCTATGCCCCCCCGAACGCGTCGGCGCCACTTTCCTCCGCCCGACCCCCCGAGCGCCCCGAAAGCGCCGACGCCCACCCGTACGCGTCGGTGCCAGTTTCCGCCGCCTCACACCTCGAGCGCGCCGAAAGCGCCGACGCCCCCTCGGACGCGTCGGCGCCACTTTTCGCCTCCAGACCCCCCGTGCGCCCTGAAAGCGCCGACGCCCCCCCCGGACGCGTCAGCGCCAGTTTGTGCCGCCTCACCCACCGAGCGCCCCGAAAGCGCCGACTCCCCCCCGGACGCGTCGGCGCCACTTTCTGCCGCCCGACCACCCGAGCGGCCCGAAAGCGCCGACGCCCCCCCGGACGCGTCGGCGCCACTTTCTGCCGCCCGACCCCCCTAGCGCCCCGAAAGCGCCGACGCTCCTCGGCTGCGTCAGCGCCACTTTCCGCCGCCCGACCCCCCCGAAAGCGCCGACGACCCCCCAGACGCATCGGCGCCACTTTCCGCCGCCCGACCCCCCGAGCGCCCCGAAAGCGCCGACGCCCCGCCGGACGCGTCGGCGCCAGTTTCCGCCGCTCGACCCCCCGAGCGCCCGAAAAGCGCCGACGCCCCCCCGGACGCGTCGGCGCCAGTTTCCGCCGCCTCACCCCTCGAGCGCGTTGAAAGCGCCGACGCCCCCCCGGACGCGTCGGCGTCACTTTCCGCTGCCAGACCCCCCGAGCCCCCCGAAAGTGCCTACGCCCCCCCGGACGCGTCGGCGGCACTTTCCGCCGCCTGACCCCCCGAGCGCCCCGAAAGCGCCGACGCCCCCCCGGACGCGTCGGCGCCACTTTCTGCCGCCCGACCCCCCGAGCGCCCCGAAAGCGCCGACGCCCACCCGGACGCGTCGTCGCCACTTTCCGCCGACCGACCCCCCGAGCGCCCCGAAAGTGCCGACGCCCTCCCGAACGCGTCGGCGCCAGTTTCCGCCGCCTCACCCCCCCAGGCGCCCCGAAAGTGCCAACGACCCCCCGACGCGTCGGCGCCACTTTCCGCCGCCTCACCCCTCGAGCGCACCGAAAGCACCGACGGCCCTCCGGACGCGTCGGCGTCACTTTCCGCCGCCTCACCCCTCGAACGCGTCGAAAGCGCCGACGCCTCCCCGGACGCGTCGGCGTCACTTTCCGCCCCCAGACCCCCCGAGTGCCCCGAAAGCGCCGACGCGCCCCCGGACTCGTCGGCGCCAGTTTCCGCCGCCTCACCCCCCGAGCGCCCCGAAAGCGCTAACGCCCCACCTGACGCTTCGGCACCACTTTCCGCCGCCAGACCCCCCGAGAGCCCCAAAAGCGCCGACGCCCCCCCGGACGCGTCGGCGCCAGTTTCCGGCGCCCGACCCCCCGAGCGCCCCGAAAGCGCAGATGCCTCCCCGGACGCGTCGGCGCCAGTTTCCGCCGCCTCACCCATCGAGCGCGCCGAAAGCGCCGACGACCCCCGGACGCGTCGGCACCACTTTCTGCCGCCAGAGCCCCCGAGCGCCCTCAAAGCGCCGACGCCCCCCCGGACGCGTCGGCGCCAGTTTGTGCCGCCTCACCCCCCGTGCGCCCCGAAAGCGCCGACTCCCCCCCGGACGCCTCGGCGCCACTTACTGCCGCCCGACCCCCCGAGCGCCCCGAAAGCGGCGACGCCCCCCGGACGCGTCGGCGCCAGTTTCCGCCGCCTCACCCCCCCGAGCGCCCCGTAAGCGCCTATGCCCCCCCGAAAGCGTCGGCACCACTTGCCGCCGCCCGACCCCCCGAGCGCCCCGAAAGCGCCGACGCCCACCCGTACGCGTCGGTGCCAGTTTCCGCCGCCTCACCCCTCGAGCGCGCCGAAAGCGCCGACGCCCCCTCGGACGCGTCGGCGCCACTTTTCGCCTCCAGACCCCCCGAGCGCACTGAAAGCGCCGACGCCCCCCCCAGACGTGTCGGCGCCACTTTCTGACGCCCGACCCCCCGAGCGCCCCGAAAGCGCCGACACCCCCCTGACGCGTGTGCGCCACTTTCCGCCGCCCGACCCCCCGAGCACCCCAAAAGCGACGATGCCCCACCGAATGCGTCGGCGCCACTTTCCGCCGCCCGACCCTACGAGCGCCCCAAAATCGCTGACGTCCCCCCGAAAGCGAAGGGGCCACTTTCCGCCGCCCGACCCCCCGAGCACCCGGTAAGCACCTATGCCCCGCCGGACGCGTCGGCGCCAGTTTCCGCCGCCCGACCCCCCGAGCGCCCCGAAAACGCCGACGCCCCCCCGGACGCGTCGGCGCCAGTTTCCGCCGCCTCACCCCTGGAGCGCGTCGAAAGCTCCGACGCCCCCCCGGACGCGTTGGCGCCACTTTCTGCCGCCAGAACCCCCGAGCCCCACGAAAGCGCCGACGCCCCCCCGGACGCATCGGCGTCAGTTTCCGCCGCCTCACCCACCGAGCGCCCCGAAACCGCCGACTCCCCCCCGGACGCGTCGGCGCCACTTTCTGCCGCCCGACCCCCCGAGTGCCTCGTAAGCGCCTATGCCCCCCCGAACACGTCGGCGCCACTTTCCGCCTCCAGACCCCCCGAGCGCCCCGAAAGCGCCGACGCCCCCCCCGGACGCGTCAGCGCCAGTTTGTGCCGCCTCACCCACCGAGCGCCCCGAAAGCGCCGACTCCCCCCCGGACGCGTCGGCGCCACTTTCTGCCGCCCGACCCCCCGAGCGCCCCGAAATCGCCGACGCCCCCCCGGACGCGTCGGTGCCACTTTCTGCCGCCCGACCCCCCGAGCGCCCCGAAAGCGGCGACGCCCCCCCGGACCCGTCGGCGCCAGTTTCCGCCGCCTCACCCCCCGAGCGCCCCGTAAGCGCCTATGCCCCCCCGAAAGCGTCGGCACCACTTTCCGCCACCCGACCCCCCGAGCGCCCCGAAAGCGCCGACGCCCACCCGTACGCGTCGGCGCCAATTTCCGCCGCCTCACCCCTCGAGCGCGCCGAAAGCGCCGACGCCCCCCCCGGACGCGTCGGCGCAACTTTCTGCCTCCCGACCCCCCGAGCGCCCCGAAAGGGACGAAGCCCCCCCGGACGCGTCGGCGCCACTTTCTGACGCCCGACCCCCCGAGCGCCCCGAAAGCGCCGACACCCCCCTGACGCGTGTGCGCCACTTTCCGCCGCCCGACCCCCCGAGCACCCCGAAAGCGCCGATGCCCCACCGAATGCGACGGCGCCACTTTCCGCCGCCCGACCCCACGAGCGCCCCAAAATCGCTGACGTCCCCCCGAACGCGAAGGCGCCACTTTCCGCCGCCCGACCCCCTGAGCATCCGGTAAGCGCCTATGCCCCGCCGGACGCGTCGGCGCCAGTTTCCGCCGCCCGACCCCCCGAGCACCCCGAAAACGCCGACGCCCCCCCGGACGCGTCGGCGCCAGTTTCCGCCGCCTCACCCCTGGAGCGCGTCGAAAGCTCCGACGCCCCCCCCGGACGCGTTGGCGCCTCTTTCTGCCGCCAGAACCCCCGAGCCCCCCGAAAGCGCCGACGCCCCCCCGGACGCATCGGCGTCAGTTTCCGCCGCCTCACCCACCGAGCGCCCCGAAACCGCCGACTCCTCCCCGGACGCGTCGGCGCCAGTTTCTGACGCCTCACCCACCGAGCGCCCCGAAAGCGACGATGCACCCCCAGACGCTTCGGCGCCAGTTTCCGCCGCCTCACACCCCGATCGCCCCGAAAGTGCCGACTCCCCCCCGGACGCGTCGGCTCCACTTTCCGCCGCCCGACCCCCCGAGCGCCCCGAAAGTGCAGACGCCCCCCCGTACGAATCGGCGCCACTTTCCGCCGCCTGACCCCCCGAGCGCCCCGAAAACGCCGACGCCCCCCCGAACGCGTCGCCGCCACTTTCCGCCGCCCGACCCACCGAGCGTCCCGAAAGTGCCGACGCCCCCCCGGACGCGTCGGCGCCAGTTTCCGCCGCCTCACCCCTCGAGCGCGACGAAAGCGCTGACGCCCCCCCCGGACGCATCGGCGCCACTTTCCGCCGCCCGACCCGCCGAGCGCCCCGAAAGTGGCGACGCCCGCCGGACGCGTCGGCGGCACTTTCCGCCGCCTCACCCACCGAGCGCCCCGAAAGCACCGACGCGCCCCCCGGACGCGTCGGCGCCAGTTTCCGCCGCCTCACACCCCGAGCGCCCCGAAAGCGCCGACGCACCCCCGGAGGACTCGGCGCCACATTCCGCCGCCCGACGCCCCGAGCGCCCCGAAAGTGCCCACGCCCTCCCGGACGCGTCGGCGCCAGTTTCCGCCGCCTCACCCCTCGAGCGCCCCGAAAGCGCCGACGCACCCCCGGAGGACTCGGCGCCACTTTCCGCCGCCCGATGCCCCGAGCGCCCCGAAAGCGCCGACGCCCCCCCGAACGCGTCGGCGCCACTTTCTGCCGCCCGACCCCCCGAGCACCCCGAAAGCGCCGACGCCCCCTCGGATGCGTTGGTGCGACTTTCCGCCGCACGACCCGCCGAGCGCCCCGAAAGTGCCGACGCCCCCCCGGACGCCTCGGCACCAGTTTCTGCTGCCTCACCCACCAAGCGCCCCGAAAGCGCCGACGCCCCCCCGGACGCGTCGGCGCCAGTTTCTGCCGCCTCACACCCCAAGCGCCCCGAAAGCGCCGACGCCCCCCCGGACGCGTCAGCTCCACTTTCCGCCGCCCGACCCCCCGAGCGCCCCGAAAGCGCCGACGCCCCCCCGGACGCGTCGGCGCCACTTTCCGCCGCCCGACGCGCCGAGCGCCCCGAAAGTGCAGATGCCCCCCCGGACAAATCGGCGCCACTTTCCGCCACCTGACCCCCCGAGCGCCCCGAAAACGCCGACGCCCCCACGAACGCGTCGCCGCCACTTTCCGCCGCCCGACCCCCCGAGCGCCCCGAAAGCGCCGACGCCCCCCCGGACGCGTCGGCACGACTTTCCGCGGCCAGACCCGCAGAGCGCCCCGAAACTGTCGACGCCCCCCCGGACGCGTCGGCGCCAGTTTCCGCCGCCTCACCCCTCGAGCGCGCCGAAAGCGTCGACGCCCCTCCGGACGCGTCGGCGCCACTTTCCACCGCCTGACCCCCCGAGCGCCCCGAAAGTGCCTACGCCCCCCCGGACGCGTCGGCGGCACTTTCTGCCGCCCGACCCCCCGATCGCCTCGTAAGCGCCTATGCCCCCCCGAACACGTCGGCGCCACTTTCAGCCGCCCGACCCCCGAGCGCCCCGAAAGCACCGACGCCCCCCCGGACGCGTCGGCGCCACTTTCCGCCGCCTCACCCCTCGAGCGCGCCGAAAGCGCCGACGGCCCCCCGGACGCGTCGGCGTCACTTTCCGCCTCCAGACCCCCCGAGCGCCCCGAAAGCACCGACGACCCCCCCGGACGCGTCAGCGCCAGTTTGTGCCGCCTCACCCACCGAGCGCCCCGAAAGCGCCGACTCCCCCCCGGACGCGTCGGCGCCACTTTCTGCCGCCCGACCCCCCGAGCGGCCCGAAAGCGCCGACGCCCCCCCGGAAGCGTCGGCGCCACTTTCTGCCGCACGACCCCCCGAGCACCCCGAAAGCACCGGTGTCACCCCGGACGCGTCGGTGCCACTTTCTGCCGCCCGACCCCCCGAGCGCCCCGAAAGCGCCGACGCTCCTCGGCCGCGTCGGCGCCACTTTCCGCCGCCCGACCCCCCCGAAAGCGCCGACGCCCCCCCAGACGCATCGGCGCCACTTTCCGCCGCCCGACCCCCCGAGCGCCCCGTAAGCGCCTACGCCCCCCCGAACGCGTCGGCGCCACTTTCCGCTGCCCGACACCCCGAGCGCCCCGAAAGCGCCGACGCCCCCCCGGACGCGTCGGCGCCACTTTCTGCCGCCCGACCCCCCCGAAAGCGCCGACGCCCCCCCAGACGCATCGGCGCCACTTTCCGCCGCCCGACCCCCCGAGCGCCCCGTAAGCGCCTACGCCCCCCCGAACGCGTCGGCGCCACTTTCCGCTGCCCAACACCCCGAGCGCCCTGAAAGCGCCGACGCCCCGCCGGACGCGTCGGCGCCAGTTTCCGCCGCCCGACCCCCCCGAGCGCCCCAAAAGCGCCGACGCCCCCCCGGACGCGTCGGCGCCAGTTTCCGCCGCCTCACCCCTCGAGCGCGTCGAAAGCGCCGACGCCCCCCCGGACGCATCGGCGTCACTTTCCGCCGCCAAACCCCCCGAGCCCCCCGAAAGCGCCGACGGCCCCCCGGACGCGTCGGCGTCACTTTCCGCCGCCTCACCCCTCGAACGCGTCGAAAGCGCCGACGCCCCCCCGGACGCGTCGGCGTCACTTTCCGCCCCCAGACCCCCCGAGTGCCCCGAAAGCGCCGACGCGCCCCCGGACTCGTCGGCGCCAGTTTCCGCCGCCTCACCCCTCGAGCGCCCCAAAAGCGCCGACGCCCCCCCGGACGCGTCGGCGCCAGTTTCCGACGCCCGACCCCCCGAGCGCCCCGAAAGCGCAGATGCCTCCCCGGACGCGTCGGCGCCAGTTTCCGCCGCCTCACCCATCGAGCGCGCCGAAAGCGCCGACGACCCCCGGACGCGTCGGCACCACTTTCTCCCGCCAGACCCCCCGAGCGCCCTGAAAGCGCCGACGCCCCCCCGGACGCGTCGGCGCCAGTTTGTGCCGCCTCACCCACCGAGCGCCCCGAAATCGCCGACTCCCCCCCGGACGCGTCGGCGCCACTTTCTGCCGCCCGACCCGCCGAGCGCCCCGAAAGCGGCGACGCCCCCCCGTACGCGTCGGCGCCAGTTTCCGCCGCCTCACCCCTCGAGCGCGCCGAAAGCGCCGACGCCCCCCCCAGTCGCGTCGGCGCCACTTTCTGCCGCCCGACCCCCCGAGCGCCCCAAAAGGGCCGAAGCCCCCCCGTACGCGTCGGCGCCACTTTCTGACGCCCGACCCCCCGTGCGCCCCGAAAGCGCTGACGCCACCCCGGACGCGTCGGTGCCACTTTCTGCCGCCCGACCCCCCGAGCGCCCCGAAAGCGCCGACACCCCCCTGACGCGTTGGCGCCACTTTCCGCCGCCCGACCCCCCGAGCACCCCGAAAGCGCCGATGCCCCACAGAATGCGTCGGCACCACTTTCCGCCGCCCGACTCCACGAGCGCACCAAAATCGCTGACGTCCCCCCGAACGCGAAGGCGCCACTTTCCGCCGCCCGACCCCCCGAGCACCCGGTAAGCGCCTTTGCCCCGCCGGACGCGTCGGCGCCAGTTTCCGCCGCCCGACCCCCCGAGCGCCCCGAAAACGCCGACGCCCCCCCGGACGCGTCGGCGCCAGTTTCCGCCGCCTCACCTCGAGCGCGTCGAAAGCGCCGACGCCCCCCCCGGACGCGTTGGCGCCACTTTCTGCCGCTAGAACCCCCGAGCCCCCCGAAAGCGCCGACGCCCCCCCGGACGCATCGGCGTCAGTTTCCGCCGCCTCACCCACCGAGCGCCCCGAAAGCGCCGACTCCCCCCCGGACGCGTCGGCGCCACTTTCTGCCGCCCGACCCCCCGAGCGCCTCGTAAGCGCCTATGCCCCCGAACACGTCGGCGCCACTTTCCGCCGCTCGACCCCCGAGCGCCCCGAAAGCGCCGACGAACCCCCGGACGCGTCGGCGCCACTTTCCGCCGCCTCACCCCTCGAGCGCGCCGAAAGCGCCGACGGCCCCCCGGACGCGTCGGCGTCACTTTCCGCCGCCAGACCCCCCGAGCGCCCCGAAAGCGCCGACGCCCCCCCGGACGCGTCTGCGCCACTTTCTGCCGCCCGACCCCCCGAGCGCCCCGTAAGTGCCTATGCCCCCCCGAACGCGTCGACGCCAGTTTCCGCCGCCTCACCCCCCGAGCGGCCCGAAAGCGCCGACGCCCCCCCCGCCGCGTCGGCGCCACTTTCCGCCGCCTCACCCCTCGAGCGCACCGAAAGCAGCGACGGCCCCCCGGACGCGTCGGCGTCACTTTCCGCCGCCTCACCCCTCAAACGCGTCGAAAGCGCTGACACCCCCCGGACGCGTCGGCGTCACTTTCCGCCCCCAGACCCCCCGAGTGCCCCGAAAGCGCCGACGCGCCCCCGGACTCATCGGCGCCAGTTTCCGCCGCGTCACCCCCCGAGCGCCCCGAAAGCGCAGATGCCTCCCCGGACGCGTCGGCGCCAGTTTCCGCCGACTCACCCATCGAGCGCACCGAAAGCGCCGACGCCCCCCCGGACACGTCGGCGCCACTTTCTGCCGCCAGACCCCCCGAGCGCCCTGAAACCGCCGACGCCCCCCGGACGCGTCGGCGCCAGTTTGTGCCGCCTCACCCCCCGAGCGCCCCGAAAGCGCCGACGCCCCCCTGGACGCGTCGGCGCCACTTTCTGCCGCCCGACCCCCCGAGCGCCCCGTAAGTGCCTATGCCCCCCCGAACGCGTCGGCGCCAGTTTCCGCCGCCTCACCCCCCGAGCGGC
This sequence comes from Gambelia wislizenii, assembly GCA_030847615.1. NCBI lineage: Eukaryota > Metazoa > Chordata > Lepidosauria > Squamata > Crotaphytidae > Gambelia > Gambelia wislizenii. The sequence continues at coordinate 71,907 of JAUMIR010000022.1, forward strand.
CCGAAAGCGCCGACGCCCCCCCCGCCGCGTCGGCGCCACTTTCCGCCGCCTCACCCCTCGAGCGCACCGAAAGCAGCGACGGCCCCCCGGACGCGTCCGCGTCACTTTCCGCCGCCTCACCCCTCAAACGCGTCGAAAGCGCTGACACCCCCCGGACGCGTCGGCGTCACTTTCCGCCCCCAGACCCCCCGAGTGCCCCGAAAGCGCCGACGCGCCCCCGGACTCATCGGCGCCAGTATCCGCCGCGTCACCCCCCGAGCGCCCCGAAAGCGCAGATGCCTCCCCGGACGCGTCGGCGCCAGTTTCCGCCGACTCACCCATCGAGCGCACCGAAAGCGCCGACGCCCCCCCGGACGCGTCGGCGCCACTTTCTGCCGCCAGACCCCCCGAGCGCCCTGAAAGCGCCGATGCCCCCCCGGACGCGTCGGCGCCAGTTTGTGCCGCCTCACCCACCGAGCGCCCCGAAAGCGCCGACTCCCCCCCGGACGCGTCGGCGCCACTTTCTGCCGCCCGAACCCCCGAGCGCCCCGAAAGCGCAGACGCCCCCTTGACGCGTCGGCGCCACTTTCCGCCGCCCGACACCCCGAGCACCCCGAAAGCGCCGATGCCCCACCGAATGCGTCGGCGCCACTTTCCGCCGCCCGACCCCACGAGCGCCCCAAAAGCGCTGACGTCCCCTCGAACGCGAAGGCGCCACTTTCCGCCGCCCGACCCCCCGAGCACCCGGTAAGCGCCTATGCCCCGCCGGATGCGTCGGCGCCAGTTTCCGCCGCCCGACCCCCGAGCGCCCCGAAAACGCCGACGCCCCCCCGGACGCGTCGGCGCCAGTTTCCGCCGCCTCACCCCTCGAGCGCGTCGAAAGCGCCGACGCCCCCCCGGACGCGTTGGCGCCACTTTCTGCCGCCAGAACCCCCGAGCCCCCCGAAAGCGCCGACGCCCCCCCGGACGCATCGGCGTCAGTTTCCGCCGCCTCACCCACCAAGCGCCCCGAAACCGCAGACTCCCCCCCGGACGCGTCGGCGCCACTTTCTGCCGCCCGACCCCCCGAGCGCCTCGTAAGCGCCTATGCCCCCCCGGACGCGTCGGCGCCACTTTCCGCCGCCAGCCCCCCCCGAGCGCCCCGAAAGCGCCGACGCCCCCCCGGACGCGTCGGCGCCACTTTCCGCCGCCTCACCCCTCGAGCGCGACGAAAGCGCCGACACCCCCACCGGACGCGTCGGCGCCACTTTCCGCCGCCTCACCCCTTGAGCGCGCCGAAAGCGCCGACGCCCCCCCGGACGCATCGGCGCCACTTTCTGCCGCCAGACCCCCCGAGCGCCCAGAAAGCGCCGACGCCCCCCCCCGGACGCGTCGGCGCCAGTTTGTGCCGCCTCACCCACCGAGCGCCCCGAAAGCGCCGACTCCCCCCCGGACGCGTCGGCGCCACTTTCTGCCGCCCGACCCCCCGAGGGCCCCGAAAGCGCAGACGCCCCCCCGGACGCGTCGGCGCCAATTTCCACCGCCTCACCCCCCGAGCGCCCCGAAAGCGCCGATGCCCCCCCGGACGCGTCGGCGCCATTTTCCGCCTCCAGACCCCCCGAGCGCCCCGAAAGTGCAGACGCCCCCCCGGACGCGCAAGCGCCACTTTCCACCGCCTCACCCCCCGAGCGCCCCGAAAGCGCCGACACCCCCCCGGACGCGTCGGCGCCACTTTCCGCCGCCAGACCCCCCGAGCGCCCCGAAAGCGCCGACGCCCCCCCGGACGCGTCGGCGCCACTTTCCGCCGCCTCACCCCTCGAGCGCGCCGAAAGCGCTGACACCCCCCCGGACGCGTCGGCGCCACTTTCCGCCGCCTCACCCCTTGAGCGCGCCGAAAGCGCCGACGGCCCCCCGGACGCGTCGGCGCCACTTTCTGCCAAACGAAATCCCGAGCGCCCCGAAAGCGCCGACGCCCCCCGGACGCGTCAGCGCCACTTTCCGCCGCCCGACCCCCTGAGCGCCCCGAAAGCGCCAACGCCCCCCTGGACGCGTCGGCGCCACTTTCCGCCGCCGGACCACCCCGAAAGTGCTGACGCCCCCCCGGACGCGTCGGCGCCACTTTCCGTCGCCCAACCCCCCGAGCACCCCGAAACCGCCGACGCCCCCCCGAACGAGTCGGCGCCACTTTCCGCCGCCCGACTCCCCGAGCCCCGAAAGCGCCGACGCGCCCCGGACGCGTCGGCGCCAGTTTCCGCCGCCTCACCCGTCGAGCGCGCCGAAAGCGCCGACGCCCCCCCGGACGCGTCGGCGCCACTTTCTGCCGCCACACCCCCCGAGCGTCCAGAAAGCGCCGACGCCCTCCCCGGACGCGTCGGCGCCAGTTTGTGCCGCCTCACCCACCGAGCGCCCCGAAAGCGCCGACTCCCCCCCGTACGTGTCGGCGCCACTTTCTGCCGCCCGACCCCCCGAGAGCGCCGATAGCGCAGACGCCCCCCCGGACGCGTCGGCGCCAATTTCCACCGCCTCACCCCCCCGAGCGCCCCGAAAGCGCCGATGCCCCCCCCGGACGCGTCGGCGCCATTTTCCGCCTCCAGACCCCCCGAGCGCCCCGAAAGCGGCGACGCCTCCCTGGACGCCTCGGCGTCACTTACCGCCGCCCGACCCCCCGAGCGCCCCGAAAGCGCCGACTCCCCCCAGGACGCCTCGGCTCCACTTTCCGCCGCCTGACCCCCTGAGCGCCCCGAAAGCGCTAACGCCCCCCCGGACTCGTCGGCACCACTTTCCGCCGCCGGACCCCACCGAAAGTGCCGACGCCCCCCCCGGACGCGTCGGCGACACTTTCCGTCGCCCGACCCCCCGAGCGCCCCAAAAGCGCCAACGCCCCCCCGGACGCGTCGGCGCCACTTTCCGCCGCCTCACCCCTCGAGCGCGCCGAAAGCGCCGACGGCCCCCCGGACGCGTCGGCGTCACTTTCCGCCGCCAGACCCCCCGAGCGCCCCGAAAGCGCCGACGCCCCCCCCCGCCGCGTCGGCGCCACTTTCCGCCGCCTCACCCCTCGAGCGCACCGAAAGCACCGACGTCCCCCGGACGCGTCGGCGTCACTTTCCGCCGCCTCACCCCTCAAACGCGTCGAAAGCGCTGACACCCCCCCGGACGCGTCGGCGTCACTTTCCGCCCCCAGACCCCCCGAGTGCCCCGAAAGCGCCGACGCGCCCCCGGACTCATCGGCGCCAGTTTCCGCCGCGTCACCCCCCCGAGCGCCCCGAAAGCGCAGATGCCTCCCCGGACGCGTCGGCGCCAGTTTCCGCCGACTCACCCATCGAGCGCACCGAAAGGGCCGACGCCCCCCCGGACACGTCGGCGCCACTTTCTGCCGCCAGACCCCCCGAGCGCACTGAAAGCGCCGACGCCCCCCCGGACGCGTCGGCGCCAGTTTGTGCCGCCTCACCCACCGAGCGCCCCGAAAGCGCCGACTCCCCCCCGGACGCGTCGGCGCCACTTTCTGCCGCCCGAACCCCCGAGCGCCCCGAAAGCGCAGATGCCCCCTTGACGCGTCGGCGCCACTTTCCGCCGCCCGACCCCCCGAGCACCCCGAAAGCGCCGATGCCCCACCGAATGCGTCGACGCCACTTTCCGCCGCCCGACCCCCCGAGCACCCGGTAAGCGCCTATGCCCCGCCGGATGCGTCGGCGCCAGTTTCCGCCGCCCGACCCCCCGAGCGCCCCGAAAACGCCGACGCCCCCCCGGACGCGTCGGCGCCAGTTTCCGCCGCCTCACCCCTCGAGCGCGTCGAAAGCGCCGACGCCCCCCCGGACGCGTTGGCGCCACTTTCTGCCGCCAGAACCCCCGAGCCCCCCGAAAGCGCCGACGCCCCCCCGGACGCATCGGCGTCAGTTTCCGCCGCCTCACCCACCGAGCGCCCCGAAACCGCCGACTCCCCCCCGGACGCGTCGGCGCCACTTTCTGCCGCCCGACCCCCCCGAGCGCCCCGTAAGCGCCTACGTCCCCCGGATGCGTCGGCGCCACTTTCCACCGCCTCACCCCCCGAGCGCCCCGAAAGCGCCGACACCCCCCCGGACGCGTCGGCGCCACTTTCCGCCGCCAGCCCCCCCCGAGCGCCCCGAAAGCGCCGAACCCCCCTCCGGACGCGTCGGCGCCACTTTCCGCCGCCTCACCCCTCGAGCGCGCCGAAAGCGCTGACACCCCCCCGGACGCGTCGGCGCCACTTTCCGCCGCCTCACCCCTTGAGCGCGCCGAAAGCGCCGACGGCCCCCCGGACGCGTCGGCGCCACTTTCTGCCAAACGAAATCCCGAGCGCCCCGAAAGCGCCGACGCCCCCCCGGACGCGTCGGCGCCACTTTCCGCCGCCCGACCCCATGAGCGCCCCGAAAGCGCCAACACCCCCCTGGACGCGTCGGCGCCACTTTCCGCCGCCAGACCCCCCCGAAAGTGCTGACGCCCCCCCGGACGCGTCGGCGCCACTTTCCGCCGCCTCACCCCTTGAGCGCGCCGAAAGCGCCGACGGCCCCGCGGACGCGTCGGCGCCACTTTCTGCCAAACGAAATCCCGAGCGCCCCGAAAGCGCCGACGCCCCCCCCGGACGCGTCGGCGCCACTTTCCGCCACCCGACCCCCTGAGCGCCCCGAAAGCGCCAAAGCCCCCCTGGACGCGTCGGCGCCACTTTCCGCCGCCGGACCCCCCCGAAAGTGCTGACGCCCCCCCGGACGCGTCGGCGCCACTTTCCGTCGCCCAACCCCCCGAGCACCCCGAAACCGCCGACGCCCCCCCCGAACGAGTCGGCGCCACTTTCCGCCGCCCGACCCCCCGAGCGCACCGAAAGCGCCGACGCGCCCCTGACGCGTCGGCGCCACTTTCTGCCGCCACACCCCCCGAGCGCCCAGAAAGCGCCGACGCCCCCCCCGGACGCGTCGGCGCCAGTTTGTGCCGCCTCACCCACCGAGCGCCCCGAAAGCGCAGACGCCCCCCCGGACGCGTCGGCGCCAATTTCCACCGCCTCACCCCCCGAGCGCCCCGAAAGCGCCGATGCCCCCCCCGGACGCGTCGGCGCCATTTTCCGCCTCCAGACCCCCCGAGCGCCCCGAAAGCGGCGACGCCTCCCCGGACGCCTCGGCGTCACTTACCGCCGCCCGACCTCCCGAGCGCCCCGAAAGCGCCGACTCCCCCCAGGACGCCTCGGCGCCACTTTCCGCCGCCTGACCCCCTGAGCGCCCCGAAAGCGGCGACGCCTCCCCGGACGCCTCGGCGTCACTTACCGCCGCCCGACCCCCCCGAAAGCGCCGACGCCCCCCCGGACGCATCGGCGCCACTTTCCGCCGCCCGACCCCACGAGCGCCCCGAAAGCGCTGACGCCCCCCGAACACGTCGGCGCCACTTTCCTCCGCCCGACCCCACGAGCGCCCCGAAAGCGCCGACGCCCCACCGAATGCGTCGGTGCCTCTTTCCGCCGCCCGACCCCACGAGCGCCCCGAAAGCGCCGATGCACCCCCGAACGCGTCGGGCCACTTTCCGCCGCCCGACGCCCCGAGCGCCCCGAAAGCGCCGACGCCCCCGCGGACGCGTCGGCGCCACTTTCCGCCGCCCGACCCCCCCCGAAAGCGCCGACGCCCCCCCGGACGCATCGGTGCCACTTTCCGCCGCCCGACCCCACGAGCGCCCCGAAAGCGCTGACGCCCCCCGAACACGTCGGCGCCACTTTCCTCCGCCCGACCCCACGAGCGCCCCGAAAGCGCCGACGCCCCACCGAATGCGTCGGCGCCTTTTTCCGCCGCCCGACCCCACGAGCGCCCCGAAAGCGCCGATGCACCCCCGAACGCGTCGGCGCCACTTTCCGCCGCCTGACCCCCCGAGCGCCCCGTAAGCGCCTATGCCCCCCGATCGCGTCGGCGCCACTTTCCGCCGCCCGACCCCCCGAGCGCCCCAAAAGCGCCGACGCCCCCCGGACGCGTCGGCGCCAGTTTCCGCCGCCTCACCCTCGAGCGCACCGAAAGCGCCGACGGCCCCCCGGACGCGTCGGCGTCACTTTCCGCCGCCTCACCCCTCGAACGCGTCGAAAGCGCCAAAGCCCCCCCGGATGCGTCGGCACCACTTTCCGCCGCCGGACCCCCCCGAAAGTGCCGACGCCCCCCCAGAGGCGTTGGCGCCACTTTCCGTCGCCCGACCCCCCGAGCGCCCCGAAACCGCCGACGCCCCCCCCGGACGCGTCGGCGCCACTTTCCGTCGCCTGACCACCCGAGCGCCCCGAAAGCGCCGACGCCCCCCCGGACTCGTCGGCGCCACTTCCCCCCACCCGACCCCCCGAGCGCCCCGAAAGTGCCGAGGCCCCCCCGGACGCGTCGGCGCCAGTTTCCGCCGCCTCACCCCTCGAGCGCGCTGAAACGCCGACGCCCCCCGGAGGCGTCGGCGCCACTTTCTGCTGCCAGACCCCCCGAGCGCCCTGAAAGAGCCGACGCCTCCCCCGGACGCGTCGGCGCCAGTTTGTGCCGCCTCACCCACCGAGCGCCCCGAAAGCGCTGACTCCCCCACGGACGCGTCGGCGCCACTTTCTGCCGCCCGACCCCCCGAGCGCCCCGAAAGCGGAGACGCCCCCCCGGACGCGTCAGCGCCACTTTCCACCGCCTCACCCCCCGAGCGCCCCGAAAGCGCAGACGCCCCCCCGGACGCGTCGGCGCCACTTTCCGCCGCCAGCCCCCCCGAGCGCCACGAAAGCGCCAACGCCCCCCCGGACACGTCGGCGCCACTTTCCGCCGCCTCACCCCTCGAGCGCGCCGAAAGCGCCAACGCCACCCCCGGACGCGTCGGCGCCACTTTCCACCGCCTCACCCCTTGAGCGCGCCGAAAGCGCCGATGGCCCCCCGGATGAGTCGACACCACTTTCTGCTGCCCGACCCCCCGAGCGCCCCGAAAGCGCCGCCGCCCCCCCAGACGCGTCGGCGCCACTTTCCGCCGCCGGACCCCCCCGAAAGTGCCGACGCCCCCCCGGACGCATCGGCGCCACTTTCCGTCGACTGACCCGCCGCGCGCCCCGAAAGCGCTGACGCCCCCCCCGGACGCGTCGGCGCCACTTTCCGCCGCCCGACCCCCCGAGCGCCCCGAAAGCGCCGACGCCCCCCGGACGGGTCGTCGCTACTTTCCGCCGCCCGACCCACCGAACGCCCCGAAAGCGCCGACGCCCCCCGGACGCGTCGGCGCGACTTTCCGCCGCCTGACCCCCCGAGCGCCCCGAAAGCGCCGACTCCCCCCCGAACGCGTCGGCGCCACTTTCCGCCGCCTGACCCGCTGTGCGCCCCGAAAGCGCCGACGCCCCCCCGGACGCGTAGGCGCCACTTTCCGCCGCCTGACCCCCTGAGCGCCCCGAAGGGCCGACGCCCCCCCGGACGCGTCGGCCCAAGTTTCCGCCGCCTCACCCACATAGCGCCCTGAAAGCGCCGATGCCCCCCCGGACGCGTCGGCGCCACTTTCCGCCGCCTGACCCCCCGAGCGCCCCGAAAGTGCTGACGCCCCCCCGGACGCGTCGGCGCCACTTTCCGCCGCCTGACCCCCCGAGCGCCCCGAAAGTGCCTACGCCCCCCCGGACGCGTCGGCGGCAGTTTCCGCCGCCTGACCGCCCAAGCACCCCGAAAGTGCGTACGCCCCCCCGGACTCGTCGGCGGCACTTTCCGCCGCCTGACCCCCCGAGCGCCCCGAAAGTGCATACGCCCCCCGGGACGCGTCGGCGCCACTTTCCGCCGCATGACCCCCCCGAGCTCCCCGAAAGTGCCGACGCCCCCCCGGACGCGTCGGCGCCACTTTCCGCCGCCCGACCCCCCGAGCGCCCCGAAAGCTCCGACGGCCCCCGGACGCGTCGGCGCCACTTACCGCCGCCTTACCCCCCGAGCGCCCCGAAATTCTGACACCCCCCTGGACGCGTCGGCGCCACTTTCCGCGGCCTGACCCCCCGAGCGCCCCGAAAGTGCCTACGCCACCCCGGACGCGTCGGCGCCACTTTCCGCCGCCTGACCCCCCGAGCGCCCCGAAAGTGCCTACGCCCCCCCGGAAGCTTCGACGCCAGTTTCCGTCGCCTGACCCCCCGAGCGCCCCGAAAGTGCCGACGCCCCCCCCGGACGCGTCGGCGCCACTTTCCGCCGCATGACCACCCAAGCGCCCCGAAAGTGCCGACGCCACCCCCGGACGCGTCGGCGCCAGTTTCCGTCGCCTCACACCCCGAGCGCCCCGAAAGTGCTGACGCCGCCCCGGACGCGTCGGCGCCACTTTCCGCCGCCTGACCCCCCGAGCGCCCCGAAAGTGCCTACGCCCTCCCGGACGCGTCGGCGCCACTTTCCGCCGCCTGAGCCCCCGAGCGCCCCGAAAGTGCCTACACGACCCCCGGACGCGTCGGCGCCACTTACCGCCGCCTTAACCCCGAGCGCCCCGAAAGTGCCGACGCCCCCCCGGATGCGTCGGCGCCACTTTCCGCCGCCTGACCCCCCGAGCGCCCCGACAGTGCCTACGCCCCCCCGGACGCGTCGGCGCCACTTTCCGCCGCCTGACCCCCCGAGCGGCCCGAAAGTGCCTACGCCCCCCCGGACGCGTCGGCGCCACTTACCGCCGCCTTACCCCCCGAGCGCCCCGAAATTCTGACACCCCCCTGGACGCGTCGGCGCCACTTTCCGCGGCCTGACCCCCCGAGCGCCCCGAAAGTGCCTACGCCACCCCGGACGCGTCGGCGCCACTTTCCGCCGCCTGACCCCCCGAGCGCCCCGAAAGTGCCTACGCCCCCCCGGAAGCTTCGACGCCAGTTTCCGTCGCCTGACCCTCCGAGCGCCCCGAAAGTGCCGACGCCCCCCCCGGACGCGTCGGCGCCACTTTCCGCCGCATGACCACCCAAGCGCCCCGAAAGTGCCGACGCCACCCCGGACGCGTCGGCGCCAGTTTCCGTCGCCTCACACCCCGAGCGCCCCGAAAGTGCTGACGCCGCCCCGGACGCGTCGGCGCCACTTTCCGCCGCCTGACCCCCCGAGCGCCCCGAAAGTGCCTACGCCCTCCCGGACGCGTCGGCGCCACTTTCCGCCGCCTGAGCCCCCGAGCGCCCCGAAAGTGCCTACACGACCCCCGGACGCGTCGGCGCCACTTACCGCCGCCTTAACCCCGAGCGCCCCGAAAGTGCCGACGCCCCCCCGGATGCGTCGGCGCCACTTTCCGCCGCCTGACCCCCCGAGCGCCCCGACAGTGCCTACGCCCCCCCGGACGCGTCGGCGCCACTTTCCGCCGCCTGACCCCCCGAGCGGCCCGAAAGTGCCTACGCCCCCCCGGACGCGTCGGCGCCACTTTCCGTCGCCACACTCCCCAAGTGCCCCGAAAGCTCCGACGCCCCCCCCGGACGCTTCGGCGCCACTTTCCGCCACCCGACCCCCCGAGCGCCCCGAAAGCGCCTACGCCCCCCGAACGCGTCGGCGCCACTTTCCGCCGCCCGACCCCCCGAGCGCCCCGAAAGCGCCGACGCCCTGCCGGACGCGTCGGCGCCACTTTCCGCCGCCCGACCCCCCGAGCGCCCCGAAAGCGCCGACGCCCCCCTGGACACCTCGGAGCCACTTTCCGCCGCCCGACCCCCCCGAAAGCGCCGACGCCCCCCCGGATGCATCGGCGCCACTTTCGGCCGCCCGACCCCACGAGCGCCCCGAAAGCGCTGACGCCCCCCGAACGCGTCGGCGCCACTTTCCTCCGCCCGACCCCACGAGCGCCCCGAAAGCGCCGACGCCCCACCGAATGCGTCGGCGCCACTTTCCGCCGCCCGACCCCACGAGCGCCCCGAAAGCGCCGATGCACCCCCGAACGCGTCGGCGCCACTTTCCGCCGCCTGACCCCCCGAGCGCCCCGTAAGCGCCTATGCCCCCCGAACGCGTCGCCGCCACTTTCCGCCGCCCGACCCCCCGAGCGCCCCAAAAGCGCCGACGCCCCCCCGGCCGCGTCGGCGCCAGTTTCCGCCACCTCACCCCTCAAGCGCGTCGAAAGCGCCGACGCCCCCACGGACGCGTCGGCGTCACTTTCCGCCGGCAGACCCCCGAGTGCCCCGAAAGCGCCGACGCCCCCCCGGACGCGTCGGCGCCAGTTTCCGCCGCCTCACCCACCGAGCGCCCCGAAAGCGCCGACACCCCCCCGGACGCATCGGCGCCAGTTTCCGCCACCTCACCCACCGAGCGCCCCGAAAGCGCCGACTCCCCCCCGGACGCGTCGGTGCCACTTTCTGCCGCCCGACCCCCCAAGCTCCCCGAAAGCGCCGAAGCCTTCCCGGACGCGTCGGAGCCACTTTCCGCCGCACGACACCACGAGCGCCCCGAAAGCGCCGACGCCCCCCTGAATGCGTCGGCGCCACTTTCCGCCGCCCAACCCCCCGAGCGCCCCGAAAGCGCCAACGCCCCCCCCGGATGCGTCGGCGCCACTTTCCGCCGCCTCACCCCTTGAGCGCGCCGAAAACGCCGACGGCCCCCGGGACGCGTCGGCGCCACTTTCTGCCGCCCGACCCCCCGAGCGGCCCGAAACCGCCGAAGCCTCCCCGGACGCGTCGGGGCCACTTTCCGCCGCCCGACACCACGAGCGCCCCGAAAGCGCCGACGCCCCCCTGAACGCGTCGGCGCCACTTTCCGCCGCCCGACCCCACGAGCGCCCCGAAAGCGCCGACGCCCCCCGAACACGTCGGCGCCACTTTCCGCCGCCCGACCCCCCGAGCGCCCCGAAAGCGCCGACGCGCCCCTGGACGCGTCGGCGTCAGTTTCCGCCGCCTCACCCCTCGAATGCGTCAAAAGCGCCGACGCCCCCCCGGACGCGTCGGCGTCACTTTCCGCCCCCAGACCCCTCGAGTGCCCCGAAAGCGCCGACGCCCCCCCGGACTCGTCGGCGCCAGTTTCCGCCGCCTCACCCCACGAGCGCCCCAAAAGCGCCGACGCCCCCCCGGATGCGTCGGCGCCACTTTCCGCCGCCCGACCCCCCGAGCGCCCCGAAAGCGCCGACGCCCTGCCGGACGCGTCGGCGCCACTTTCCGCCGCCCGACCCCCGGAGCGCCCCGAAAGTGCCGACGCCCCCTGGACGCGTCGGCGCCACTTTCCGCCGCCCGACCCCCCGAGCGCCCCGAAAACGCCGACGCCCCCCTGGACGCCTCGGAGCCACTTTCCGCCGCCCGACCCCCCCCGAAAGCGCCGACGCCCCCCGGATGCATCGGCGCCACTTTCCGCCGCCCGACCCCACGAGCGCCCCGAAAGCGCTGACGCCCCCCGAACGCGTCGGCGCCACTTTCCTCCGCCCGACCCCACGAGCGCCCCGAAAGCGCCGACGCCCCACCGAATGCGTCGGCGCCACTTTCCGCCGCCCGACCCCACGAGCGCCCCGAAAGCGCCGACGCCCCCACGGACGCGTCGGCGTCACTTTCCGCCGGCAGACCCCCCGAGTGCCCCGAAAGCGCCGACGCCCCCCCGGACGCGTCGGCGCCAGTTTCCGCCGCCTCACCCACCGAGCGCCCCGAAAGCGCCGACACCCCCCCGGACGCATCGGCGCCAGTTTCCGCCACCTCACCCACCGAGCGCCCCGAAAGCGCCGACTCCCCCCCGGACGCGTCGGCGCCACTTTCTGCCGCCCGACCCCCCAAGCTCCCCGAAAGCGCCGAAGCCTTCCCGGACGCGTCGGAGCCACTTTCCGCCGCACGACACCACGAGCGCCCCGAAAGCGCCGACGCCCCCCTGAATGCGTCGGCGCCACTTTCCGCCGCCCGACCCCCCGAGCGCCCCGAAAGCGCCAACGCCCCCCCGGATGCGTCGGCGCCACTTTCCGCCGCCTCACCCCTTGAGCGCGCCGAAAACGCCGACGGCCCCCGGGACGCGTCGGCGCCACTTTCTGCCGCCCGACCCCCCGAGCGGCCCGAAACCGCCGAAGCCTCCCCGGACGCGTCAGGGCCACTTTCCGCCGCCCGACACCACGAGCGCCCCGAAAGCGCCGACGCCCCCCTGAACGCGTCGGCGCCACTTTCCGCCGCCCGACCCCACGAGCGCCCCGAAAGCGCCGACGCCCCCCGAACACGTCGGCGCCACTTTCCGCCGCCCGACCCCCCGAGCGCCCCGAAAGCGCCGACGCGCCCCTGGACGCGTCGGCGTCAGTTTCCGCCGCCTCACCCCTCGAACGCGTCAAAAGCGCGAACCGCCCCCCCGGACGCGTCGGCGTCACTTTCCGCCGCCTCACCCCTCGAACGCGTCAAAAGCGCCGACGCCCCCCCGGACGCGTCGGCGTCACTTTCCGCCCCCAGACCCCTCGAGTGCCCCGAAAGCGCCGACGCCCCCCCGGACTCGTCGGCGCCACTTTCTGCCGCCCGACCCCCCGAGCGCCCCGAAAGCGCAGACGCCCCCCCAGACGCGTCAGCGACACTTTCCACCGCCTCACCCCCCCGAGCGCCCCGAAATTGCCGACTCCCCCCGGACGCGTCGGCGCCACTTTCTGCCGCCCGACCCCCGAGCGCCCCGAAAGCGCCGACGCCCCCCCGGATGCGTCGGCACCAGTTTGTGCCGCCTCACCCACCGAGCGCCCCGAAATTGCCGACTCCCCCCGGACGCGTCGGCGCCACTTTCTGCCGCCCGACCCCCGAGCGCCCCGAAAGCTCCGACGCCCCCCCGGACGCGTCGGCGCCACTTTCTGCCGCCCGACCCCCCGAGCGCCCCGAAAGCGCAGACGCCCCCCCGGACGCGTCAGCGACACTTTCCACCGCCTCACCCCCCCCGAGCGCCCCGAAAGCGCCAAGGCCCCCCCCGGACGCGTCGGCGCCACTTTCCGCCGCCAACCCCCCCCCCCGAGCGCCCCGAAAGCGCCGACGCCCCGCCGGAAGCGTCGGCGCCACTTTCCGCCGCCTCACCCCTCGAGCGCGCCGGAAGCGCCGACGCCACCCCGGATGCGTCGGCGCCACTTTCCGCCGCCTCACCCCTTGAGCGCGCCGAAAGCGCCGACGGCCCCCCGGACGCGTCGTCGCCACTTTCTGCCAAACGAAATCCCGAGCGCCCCGAAAGCGCCGACGCCCACCCGGATGCGTCGGGGCCACTTTCCGTCGCCCGACCCCCCGAGCACCCCGAAACCGCCGACGCCCCCCCGGACGCGTCGGCGCCACTTTCCGTTGCCTGACCGCCCGAGCGCCCCGAAAGCGCCGACGCCCCCCCGGACGTGTCGGCGCCAGTTTCCGCCGCCTTACCCCCGAGCGCCCCGTAAGCGCCTATGCCCCCCCGAACGAGTCGGCGCCACTTTCCGCCGCCCGACCCCCCGAGCGCCCCGAAAGCGCCGACGCCCCCCGGAGGCGTCGGCGCCAGTTTCCGCCGCCTCACCCCTCGAGCGCGCCGAAAGCGCCGACGCCCCCCCGGACGCGTCGGCGCCAGTTTGTGCCGCCTCACCCACCGAGCGCCCCGAAAGCGCCGACCCCCCCCGGACGCGTCGGCGCCACTTTCTGCCGCCCTACCCCTTGAGCGCGCCGAAAGCGCCGACGGCCCCCCGGACGCGTCGTCGCCACTTTCTGCCAAACGAAATCCCGAGCGCCCCGAAAGCGCCGACGCCCACCCGGACGCGTCGGCGCCACTTTCCTCCGCCCGACCCCACGAGCGCCCCGAAAGCGCCGACGCCCCACCGAATGCGTCGGCGCCACTTTCCGCCGCCCGACCCCACGAGCGCCCCGAAAGCGCCGACGCCCCCACGGACGCGTCGGCGTCACTTTCCGCCGGCAGACCCCCCGAGTGCCCCGAAAGCGCCGACGCCCCCCCCGGACGCGTCGGCGCCAGTTTCCGCCGCCTCACCCACCGAGCGCCCCGAAAGCGCCGACACCCCCCCCGGACGCATCGGCGCCAGTTTCCGCCACCTCACCCACCGAGCGCCCCGAAAGCGCCGACTCCCCCCCGGACGCGTCGGCGCCACTTTCTGCCGCCCGACCCCCCAAGCTCCCCGAAAGCGCCGAAGCCTTCCCGGACGCGTCGGAGCCACTTTCCGCCGCACGACACCACGAGCGCCCCGAAAGCGCCGACGCCCCCCTGAATGCGTCGGCGCCACTTTCCGCCGCCCGACCCCCCGAGCGCCCCGAAAGCGCCAACGCCCCCCCGGATGCGTCGGCGCCACTTTCCGCCGCCTCACCCCTTGAGCGCGCCGAAAACGCCGACGGCCCCCGGGACGCGTCGGCGCCACTTTCTGCCGCCCGACCCCCCGAGCGGCCCGAAACCGCCGAAGCCTCCCCGGACGCGTCAGGGCCACTTTCCGCCGCCCGACACCACGAGCGCCCCGAAAGCGCCGACGCCCCCCTGAACGCGTCGGCGCCACTTTCCGCCGCCCGACCCCACGAGCGCCCCGAAAGCGCCGACGCCCCCCGAACACGTCGGCGCCACTTTCCGCCGCCCGACCCCCCGAGCGCCCCGAAAGCGCCGACGCGCCCCTGGACGCATCGGCGTCAGTTTCCGCCGCCTCACCCCTCGAACGCGTCAAAAGCGCGAACCGCCCCCCCGGACGCGTCGGCGTCACTTTCCGCCGCCTCACCCCTCGAACGCGTCAAAAGCGCCGACGCCCCCCCGGACGCGTCGGCGTCACTTTCCGCCCCCAGACCCCTCGAGTGCCCCGAAAGCGCCGACGCCCCCCCGGACTCGTCGGCGCCACTTTCTGCCGCCCGACCCCCCGAGCGCCCCGAAAGCGCAGACGCCCCCCCAGACGCGTCAGCGACACTTTCCACCGCCTCACCCCCCCGAGCGCCCCGAAATTGCCGACTCCCCCCGGACGCGTCGGCGCCACTTTCTGCCGCCCGACCCCCGAGCGCCCCGAAAGCGCCGACGCCCCCCCGGATGCGTCGGCACCAGTTTGTGCCGCCTCACCCACCGAGCGCCCCGAAATTGCCGACTCCCCCCGGACGCGTCGGCGCCACTTTCTGCCGCCCGACCCCCGAGCGCCCCGAAAGCTCCGACGCCCCCCCGGACGCGTCGGCGCCACTTTCTGCCGCCCGACCCCCCGAGCGCCCCGAAAGCGCAGACGCCCCCCCGGACGCGTCAGCGACACTTTCCACCGCCTCACCCCCCCCGAGCGCCCCGAAAGCGCCAAGGCCCCCCCCGGACGCGTCGGCGCCACTTTCCGCCGCCAACCCCCCCCCCCGAGCGCCCCGAAAGCGCCGACGCCCCGCCGGAAGCGTCGGCGCCACTTTCCGCCGCCTCACCCCTCGAGCGCGCCGGAAGCGCCGACGCCACCCCGGATGCGTCGGCGCCACTTTCCGCCGCCTCACCCCTTGAGCGCGCCGAAAGCGCCGACGGCCCCCCGGACGCGTCGTCGCCACTTTCTGCCAAACGAAATCCCGAGCGCCCCGAAAGCGCCGACGCCCACCCGGATGCGTCGGGGCCACTTTCCGTCGCCCGACCCCCCGAGCACCCCGAAACCGCCGACGCCCCCCCGGACGCGTCGGCGCCACTTTCCGTTGCCTGACCGCCCGAGCGCCCCGAAAGCGCCGACGCCCCCCCGGACGTGTCGGCGCCAGTTTCCGCCGCCTTACCCCCGAGCGCCCCGTAAGCGCCTATGCCCCCCCGAACGAGTCGGCGCCACTTTCCGCCGCCCGACCCCCCGAGCGCCCCGAAAGCGCCGACGCCCCCCGGAGGCGTCGGCGCCAGTTTCCGCCGCCTCACCCCTCGAGCGCGCCGAAAGCGCCGACGCCCCCCCGGACGCGTCGGCGCCAGTTTGTGCCGCCTCACCCACCGAGCGCCCCGAAAGCGCCGACCCCCCCCGGACGCGTCGGCGCCACTTTCTGCCGCCCTACCCCTTGAGCGCGCCGAAAGCGCCGACGGCCCCCCGGACGCGTCGTCGCCACTTTCTGCCAAACGAAATCCCGAGCGCCCCGAAAGCGCCGACGCCCACCCGGACGCGTCGGCGCCACTTTCCGCCGCCCGACCCCCTGAGTGCCCCGAAAGCGCCAACGCCCCCCTGGACGCGTCTGCGCCACTTTCCGCCGCCGGACCCCCCCGAAAGTGCTGACGCCCCCCCGGATGCGTCGGGGCTACTTTCCGTCGCCCGACCCCCCGAGCACCCCGAAACCGCCGACGCCCCCCCCGGACGCGTCGGCGCCACTTTCTGTTGCCTGACCGCCCGAGCGCCCCGAAAGCGCCGACGCCCCCCCCGGACGTGTCGGCGCCAGTTTCCGCCGCCTTACCCCCGAGCGCCCCGTAAGCGCCTATGCCCCCCCGAACGAGTCGGCGCCACTTTCCGCCGCCCGACCCCCCGAGCGCCCCGAAAGCGCCGACGCCCCCCCGGACGCGTCGGCGCCACTTTCTGCCGCCAGACCCCCCGAGTGCCCAGAAAGCGCCGACGCCCCCCCCGGACGCATCGGCGCCAGTTTGCGCCGCCTCACCCACCGAGCGCCCCGAAAGCGCCGACCCCCCCCGGACGCGTCGGCGCCACTTTCTGCCGCCCGACCCCCCGAGCGCCCCGAAAGCGCCAACGCCCCCCTGGACGCGTCTGCGCCACTTTCCGCCGCCGGACCCCCCGAAAGTGCTGACGCCCCCCCCCGGATGCGTCGGGGCCACTTTCCGTCGCCCGACCCCCCGAGCACCCCGAAACCGCCGACGCCCCCCCGGACGCGTCGGCGCCACTTTCCGTTGCCTGACCGCCCGAGCGCCCCGAAAGCGCCGACGCCCCCCCCTACGTGTCAGCGCCAGTTTCCGCCGCCTTACCCCCGAGCGCCCCGTAAGCGCCTATGCCCCCCCGAACGAGTCGGCGCCACTTTCCGCCGCCCGACCCCCCAAGCGCCCCGAAAGCGCCGACGCCCCCCGGAGGCGTCGGCGCCAGTTTTCGCCGCCTCACCCCTCGAGCGCGCCGAAAGCGCCGACGCCCCCCCCGGACGCATCGGCGCCAATTTCTGCCGCCAGACCCCCCGAGCGCCCAGAAAGCGCCGACGCCCCCCCCGCACGCGTCGGCGCCAGTTTGTGCCGCCTCACCCACCGAGCGCCCCGAAAGCGCCGACCCCCCCCGGACGCGTCGGCGCCACTTTCTGCCGCCCGACCCCCCGAGCGCCCCGAAAGCGCCGACGCCCCCCCGGACGCGTCGGTGCCACTTTCTGCCACCCGACCCCCCGAGGGCCCCGAAAGCGCAGACGCCCCCCCCGGACTCGTCGGCGCCAATTTCCACCGCCTCACCCCCCGAGCGCCCCGAAAGCGCCGATGCCCCCCCGGACGCGTCGGCGCCATTTTCCGCCTCCAGAACCCCGAGCGCGCCGAAAGCGCCGACGCCCCCCCGGACGCGTCGTCGCCACTTTCCGTCGCCCGACCCCCCGAGCGCCCCGAAAGTGCCGACGCCCCCCGGACGCGTCTGCGCCAGTTTCCGCTGCCTCACCCACAGAGCGCTCCGAAAGCGCCGACGGCCCCCCCGGATGCGTCGGCGCCACTTTCCTCCCCCCGACCCTCCGAGCGCCCCGAAAGCGCTAACGCCGCCCCTGACGTGTCGGCACCACTTTCCGCCGTCAGACCCCCCGAGAGCCCCAAAAGCGCCGACGCCCCCCAGGACGCGTCGGCGCCACTTTCTGCCGCCAGACCCCCCGAGCGCCCTGAAAGCGCCGACGCCCCCCCGGACGCGTCGGTGCCAGTTTGTGCCGCCTCACCCACCAAGCGCCCCGAAAGCGCCGACTCCCCCCCGGACGCGTCGGCGCCACTTTCTGCCGCCCGACCCCCCGAGCGCCCTGAAAACTCCGACGCCCCCCCGGACGCGTCGGCGCCACTTTCTGCCGCCCGACCCCCCGAGCGCCCCGAAAGCGCAGATGCCCCCCCAGACGCGTCAGCGCCACTTTCCACCGCCAACCCCCCCCCGAGCGCCCCGAAAGCGCCGACGCGCCCCCGGACGCGTCGGCGCCACTTTCTGCCGCCTCACCCCTCGAGCGCGCCGAAAGCGCCGACGCCCCCCCGGACGCGTCGGCGCCACTTTCCGCCGCCTCACCCCTTGAGCGCGCCGAAAGCGCCGATGGCCCCCCGGACGCGTCGGCGCCACTTTCTGCCAAACGAAATCCCGAGCGCCCCGAAAGCACCGACGCCCCCCCGGACGCGTCGGCGCCACTTTCCGCCGCCCGACCCCCCTGAGTGCCCCGAAAGCGCCAACGCCCCCCTGGACGCGTCTGCGCCACTTTCCGCCGCCGGACCCACCCGAAAGTGCTGACGCCCCCCCGGACGCGTCGGCGCCACTTTCCGTCGCCCGACCCCCCAAGCACCCCGAAACCGCCGACGCCCCCCCGGACGCGTCGGCGCCACTTTCCGTTGCCTGACCGCCCGAGCGCCCCGAAAGCGCCGACGCCCCCCCCCAGGACGCGTCGGCGCCAGTTTCCGCCGCCTTACCCCCGAGCGCCCCGTAAGCGCCTATGCTCCCCCGAACGAGTCGGCGCCACTTTCCGCCGCCCGAACCCCCCGAGCGCCCAGAAAGCGTCGACTCCCCCCCCGGACGCGTCGGCGGCACTTTCTGCCGCCCGAACCCCCGAGGGCCCCGAAAGCGCAGACGCCCCCCCGGACGCGTCGGCGCCAATTTCCACCGCCTCACCCCCCGAGCGCCCCTAAAGCGCCGATGCCCCCCCGGACGCGTCGGCGCCATTTTCCGCCTCCAGACCCCCCGAGCGCCCCGAAAGTGCCGACGCCCCCCCCGGACGCGTCGTCGCCACTTTCCGTCACGCGACCCCCCGAGTGCCCCGAAAGTGCCGACGCCCCCCCGGACGCGTCGTCGCCACTTTCCGTCGCCCGACCCCCCGAGTGCCCCGAAAGTGCCGACGCCCCTCCGGACGCGTTGGCGCCACTTTCTGCCGCCCGACCCCCCCAAGCGCCCAGAAAACGCCGACGCCCCCCCGAACGCGACGGCGCCAGTTTCTGCCGCCTCACCCCCCGAGCGCCCCGAAAGCGCCGACGCCCCCGGATGCGTCGGCGCCACTTTCCGCCGCCCGACCCCCCGAGCGCCACGTAAGCTCCTATGCCCCCCAAACGCGTCGGGGCCACTTTCCGCCGCCCGACACCCCGTGCGCCCCGAAAGCGCCGACGCCCCCCCGGATGCGTCGGCGCCACTTTCCGCCGCCCAACCCCCCCGAAAGCTCCGACGCCCCCCCCGGACGCATCGGCGCCA
This sequence comes from Gambelia wislizenii, assembly GCA_030847615.1. NCBI lineage: Eukaryota > Metazoa > Chordata > Lepidosauria > Squamata > Crotaphytidae > Gambelia > Gambelia wislizenii. The sequence goes on from JAUMIR010000022.1 coordinate 90,981, forward strand.
CTTTCCGGCGCCCGACCCCCCGAGCACCCCGAAACCGCCGACGCCCCCCCGGACGCGTCGACGCCACTTTCGGCTGCCCGACCCCCCCGAAAGCGCCGACGCCCCCCCAGACGCATCGGCGCCACTTTCCGCCGCCCGACCCTACGAGCGCCCCGAAAGCGCTGACGCCCCCCGAACGCGTCGGCTCCACTTTCCGCCGCCCGACCCCACGAGCGCCCCGAAAGCGCCGATGCCCCCCCGAACGCGTCGGCGCCACTTTCCGCCGCCTGACCTCCCGAGCGCCCCGTAAGCGCGTATGCCCCCCGAACGCGTCGGCGCCACTTTCCGCCGCCGGACCCCCCGATCGCCCCAAAAGCGCCGACGCCCCCCCGGACGCGTCGGTGCCAGTTTCCGCCGCCTCACCCCTCGAGCGCGTCTAAAGCGCCGACGTCCCCCCGGACGCGTCGGCGTCACTTTCCGCCGGCAGACCCCCCGAGTGCCCCGAAAGCGCCGACGCCCCCCCGGACGGGTCGGCGCCAGTTTCCGCCGCCTCACCCACCGAGCGCCCCGAAAGCGCCGACTCCCCCCCGGACGCGTCGGCGCCACTTTCTGCCGCCCGACCCCCCGAGCGCCCCGAAAGGGCTGACGCCCCCCCGGACGCGTCGGCGCCACTTTCCGCTGCCTCAGAGCGCCCCGAAAGGGCTGACGCCCCCCCGGACGCGTCGGCGCCACTTTCCGCTGCCTCACCCCTCGAACGCGTCGAAAGCGCCGACGCCCCCCCGGACGCGTCGGCACCACTTTCCGCCGCCGGACCCCCCCGAAAGTGCCGACGCCCCCCCAGAGGCTTTGGCGCCACTTTCCGTCGCCTGACCGCCCGAGCGCCCCGAAAGCGCCGACGCCCCCCCCGGACGCGTCGGCGCCACTTCCCGCCGCCCGACCCGCCGAGCGCCCCGAAAGCACCTTCGCCCTCCCAGATGCGTCGGCGCCACTTTCCTCCGCGTGACCCCCCGAGCGCCCCGAAAGCGCCGACGCCCCCCCGGACGCATCGGCGCCACTTTCCGCCGCCAGACCCCCCGAGCGCCCCGTAAGCGCCTACGCCCCCCCGATTGCGTCGGCGCCACTTTCCGCCGCCCGACCCCCCGAGCGCCCCGAAAGCGCCCATGCCCCCCCGGGTGCGTCGGCGCCACTTTCCACCGCCCGACCCCAGAGCGCCCCGAAAGCGCCGACGCCCCCCCGGACACGTAGGCACCACTTTCCGCCGCCCGACCTGCCGAGCGCCACGAAAGTGCCGACGCCCCCTGGATAAGTCGACGCCAGTTTCCTCCGCCTCACCCAGCGAGCGCCCCGAAAGCTCGGGGGGTGAGGCGGCGGAAACTGGTGCCGTCGGCGCTTTCGGGGTGCTCGGGGGTCGGGCGGCAGAAAGTGGCGCCGACGCGTCCGGGGGGGGCGCCGCCGCTTTCGGGGCGATCGGTGTGTGAGGCGGCGGAAACTTGCGCCGACGCGTCCGGGGAGGCGTCGGCACTTTCGGGGCGCTCGGGTGGTCGGGCGGCGGAAAGTGGCGCCGACGCGTCCGGGGGGGTGTCGGCGCTTTCGGGGCGCTCGGGGGGTCGGGCGGCAGAAAGTGGCGCCGATGCGTCCGGGGGGGGCGTCGGCGCTTTCGTGGCGCTCGGGGGGTGAGGCGGCGGAAACTGGCGTTGAAGCGTCCGGGGGGGGCGTCGGCGCTTTCGGGGCGCTCGGGGGGGTCGGGCGGCGGAAACTTGCGCAGACGCGTCCGGGGCGGCGTCCGAGCTTTTGGGGCGCTCGGTGGGTGAGGCGGCCGAAACTGGCGCCGACCCGTCCGGGGGGGCGTCGGCACTTTCATGGCGCTCGGCGGGTCGGGCGGAGGAAAGTGGCGCCGACGCATCCGGGGGGGCCTCGGCGCTTTCGTGGCGCTCGGGGGTCGGGCAGCGGAAAGTGGCGCCGACGTGTCCAGGGGGGCGTCGGCGCTTTCGGGGCGCTCTGTGGGTGAGGCGGCGGAAAGTGGCGCCGACGTGTCCGGGGGGGACTCGGCACCTTCGGGGCGCTCGGAGGGTCGGGCGGGGGAAAGTGGCGCCGAGGCGTCCGGGGGGACGTCGGCGCTTTCGGGGCGCTCGGTGGGTGATGCGGCGGAAACTGGCGCCGACGCGTTCGGGGGGGCGTCGGCGCTTTCGGGGCGCTCGGGGCGGTGAGGCGGCGGAAACTGGCGCCGACGCGTCTGGGGGGACGTCGGCCCTTTCGGGGCGCTCGGCGGGTGAGGCGGCGGAAACTAGCGCCGACGCGTCCAGGGGGGCGTCGGCGCTTTCGGGGCGCTCGGGGGGTCGGGCGGGGGAAAGTGGCGCCGAGGCGTCCGGGGGCGCGTCGGCGCTTTTGGGGCGCTCGGAGGGTGAGGCGGCGGAAACTGGACGCGTCGGTGCCACTTTCCGCCGCCCGACCCCCCGAGCGCCCCGAAAGCGCAGCCGACCCCCGGACGCGTCGGCGCCACTTTCCGCCACCCGACCCCCCTGAGCGCGCCGTAAGCGCCTACGCCCCCCCGAACGAGTCGGAGCCACTTTCCACCGCCCGACCCCCTAGCGACCCGAAAGGGCAGATGCCCCCCCGGACGCGTCGGCGCCACTTTCCGCTGCCCGACCCCACGAGCGCCCCGAAAGCGCCTACGCCCCCCCGAACGCTTCGGCGCCACTTTCCGCTGCCAGACCCCCGAGCGCCCCGAAAGTGAGTACGCCCCCCCGGACGCGTCGGCGCCACTTTCCACCGCCTGGCCCCCCGAGCGCCCCGAACGTGTCTACGCCCCCCCAGACGCGTCGGTGCCACTTTCCGCCGCCTGACCCCCCCGAGCGCCCCGAAAGCGCCTACGCCCCCAGGACGCGTCAGGGCCACTCCCCGCCGCCAGACCCCCCGAGCGCCCCGAAAGTGAGTACGCCCCCCCGGATGCGTCGGCGCCACTTTCCGCCGCCTTCCCCCCCGAGCGCCCCGAACGTACCTACACCCCCCCCCAGACGTGTCGGCGCCACTTTCCGCCGCCCAACCCCCCGAGCGCTCCGAAAGTGCCGACGCCCCCCGTATGCGTCGGCGCCAGCTTCCGCCGCCTCCCCCCCCCGAGCGCCCCGAAAGTGCCGACGCCCCCCCGGACGCGTTGGCGCCACTTTCCGCCGCCCGACCCCCCGAGCGCCCTGAAAGCGCCTCCGCCCCCCCGAACGCGTCGGTGCCACTTTCCACCGCCAGACACCCCGAGCGCCCCGAAAGTGAGTACGCCCCCCCGGACGCGTCGGCGCCACTTTCCGCCGCCTGACTCCCCAAGCGCCCCGAACGTGCCGACGCCCCCCAGACGCGTCGGCACCACTTTCCGCTGCCTGACCCCCCGAGCGCCCCGAAAGTGCCTAGGCTCCCCCGGACGCGTCGGCGCCACTTTCCGCCGCCTGACTCCCCGAGCGCCCCGAAAGCGCCGACGCCCCCCCGGACGCGTCGGCGCCACTTTCCGCCACCTGAACCCCCGAGCGCCCCGAAAGCACCGACGCTCCCCGGACGTGTCGGCGCCAGTTTCCGCCGCCTCACCCCCCGAGCACCCCGAAACCGCCGACGCCCCCCCGGACAGGTCGGCGCCACTTTCCGCCGCCTCACCCCCCGAGCGCCCCGAAAGTGGCGACACCCCCCCGGACGCGTCGGCGCCAGTTTCCGCCGCCTCACCCCCCGAGCGCCCCGAAAGTGTCGACGCCCCCCGGACGCTTTGGCACCACTTTCCGCCGCCAGAACCCCGAGCGCCCCGAAAGTTCCGCGTCGGCGCCACTTTCCGCCGCCTGACCGCCCCGAGCGCCCCGAAAGTGCCGACGCACCCCCGGACGCGTCGGCGCCAGTTTCCGCCGCCTCACCCCCCGAGCGCCCCGAAAGTGCCGACGCCCCCCCGGACGGGTCGGCGCCAGTTTCCGCCGCCTCACCCCCCCGAGCACCCCGAAAGTGCCGACGCCCCCCCGGACGCGTCGCCGCCAGTTTCCACCGCCTGACCCCCCGAGCACCCCGAAAGTGTCGACGCCCCCCGGGATGCGTCGGCGCCACTTTCCGCCGCCTGACCTCCCCGAGCGCCTCCAAAGCATCGACGCCCCCCCGGACGCGTCGGCACCACTTTCCGCCGCCCAACTCCCCAAGCGCCCCGAAAGTGAGGACGCCCACCCGGGACGCGTCGGCGCCACTTTCCGACTCCTGACCCCCCGAGCGCCCCGAAGGTGCCGAAACCCCACCGAATGCGTCGGTGCCACTTTCCACCGCCTGACCGCCGAGCGCCCCAAAGGTGCCGACGCCCCCGAGGACGCGTCGGCGCCACTTTCCGACGCCTGACCCCCCGAGCGCCCCGAAGGTGCTGACGCCCCCCCGGGACGCGTCGGCGCCACTTTCGACGCCTGACCCCCCGAGCGCCCCGAAAGTGCCTACGGCCCCCCGGAGTCGTCGGCGCCAGTTTCGTCCGCCTCACCCCCCGATCGCCCCGAAAGTGTCGACGCCCCCAGACGCGTCGGCGCCACTTTCTGCCGCCTGACCCCCCGAGCGCTCTGAAAATGCCGACGCCCCCCGGATGCGTCGGTGCCACTTTCTGCCGCCCGACCCCCCGAGCGCAGCGAAAGCGCCGACGCCCCCCCCGGACGCGTCGGCGCCAATTTCCGCCGCTCGACCCCCCGAGCGCCCCGAAAGCACCGACGCCCCCCGGACGCGTCGGCGCCACTTTCCGCCGCCCGACCCCCCGAGCGCCCCGAACGCGCCGACGCCCCCCCCGGACGCCTCGGCGCCACTTTCTGCCGCCTGACCCCCCGATCGCGCCGAAAGCGCCGACGCCCCCCCGGACGCGTCGGCGCCACTCTCCGCCGCCTCACCCACTGAGCGCCCCGAAAGCGCCGGCGCCCCCCCCGGACGCCTCGGCGCCACTTTCCGCCGCCCGACCCCCCAAGCACCCCGAAAGCTACGACGCCCCCCCCCGGACGCTTCGGCACCACTTTCCGCCGCCACCCCCCCCCCGAGAGCCCCGAATGCGTCGACGCCCCCCCGGACGCATCGGCGCCACTTTCCGCCACCTGACCCCCCGAGCGCCCCGAAAGCGCCTACGCTCCCTCGGACGCGTCGGCGCCAGTTTCCGCCGCCTCACCCCACGAGCACCCCGAAAGCGCCGACGCCCCCCCCGGACGCGTCGGCGCCACTTTCCGCTTCCGACCCCCCGAGCGCCCCGAAAGCGCCGACGCCCCCTCGGACGCGTCGGCGCCACTTTCCGCCGCCACACACCCCGAGCGCCCCGAATGCGTCGACGCCCCACCGGACGCGTCGGCGCCACTTTCCGCAGCCTGAGCCCCCGAGCGCCCCAAAAGCACCTACGCCCCCCGGACGCGTTGGCGCCAGTTTCCGCCGCCTCACCCCCCCTAGCGCCCCGAAAGTGCCGACGCCCCCCGCATGCGTCGACGCCACTTTCCGCCGCCCGACCCCCGAGCGCCCCGAAAGCGCCGCCGCCCCCCGGACGCGTCGCGCCACTTACCGCCGCCTCACCCCCCGAGGGCCCCGAAAGGCTCGACGCCCCCCCGGACGAGTCGGCGCCACTTCCGCCGCCCAACCCCCCGAGCGCCCCGAAAGTGCCGACGCCCCCCCGGACGCGTCGGCATCACTTTCCGCCGACCGACCCCCCGAGCGCCCCGAAAGTGCCGACGCCCCCCGGATGCGTCGGCGCCACTTTCCGCCGCCTGACCCCCCCGAGCGCCCCGAAAGTGTCGACACCCCCCGGACACGTCGGCGCGACTTTCCGCCGCCCGACCCCCCGAGCGCCCCGAAAGTGCCGACGCCCCCCGGACGCGGCGGCGCCACTTTCTGCCGCTGACCCCCCCCGAGCGCCCCGAAAGAGCCGACGCCCCCCCGGACGCGTCGGCGCCACTTTCCGCCGCCCGACCCCCCGAGCGCCCCGAAAGCGCCGACGCCCCCCCGGACGCCTCGGCGCCACTTTCCGCCGCCTGACCCCCCGAGCGCCCCGAAAGTTACGACGCCCCCCCGGACAGCGTCGGCGCCACTTTCCGCCGCCTGACCCCCCCAGCGCCCCGAAAGTGCCGACACCCCCCGGACGCGTCGGCGCCACTTTCCGCCGCCTGACCCCCCGAGCGCCCCGAAAGTGCCGACGCCCCCCCGGACGCGTCGGCGCCCGTTTCCGCCGCCTCACCCCCGAGCACCCCGAAAGTGCCGACGCCCCCCCGGACGCGGTCGGCGCCACTTTCCGTCGCCCGACCCCCCGAGCGCCCCGAAAGCGCCGACGCCCCACGGGACGCGTCGGCGCCACTTTCCGCCGCCCAACACCCCAAACGCCCCGAAAGGGCCGACGCCCCCCCCGGACGCGTCGGCGCCCGTTTCCGCCGCCTCACCCCCCGAGCGCCCCGAAAGTGGCGACACCCCCCCGGAGGCGTCGGCGCCAGTTTCCGCCGCCTCACCCCCCCGAGCGCCCCGAAAATGTCGACGCCCCCCGGACGCTTCGGCACCACTTTCCGCCGCCAGAACCCCGAGCGCCCCGAAAGTTCCGACGCCCCCCCGGACGCGTCGTCGCCACTTTCCGCCGCCTGACCGCCCGAGCGCCCCGAAAGTGCCGACGCACCCCCGGACGCGTCGGCGTCAGTTTCCGCCGCCTCACCCCCCGAGCGCCACGAAAGCGCCGACGCCCCCCCGGAGGCATCGGCGCCAGTTTCCGCCTCCTCAACCCCCGAGCGCCCCGAAAGTGTCGACGCCCCCCCGGGACGCGGCGGCGCCACTTTCTGCCGCCTGACCCCCCGAGCGCCCCGAAAGAGCGACGCCCCCCCGGACGCGTCGGCGCCACTTTCTGCCGCCCGACCCCCCGAGCGCCCCGAAAGCGCCGACGCCCCCCCGGACGCCTCGGCGCCACTTTCCGCCGCCTGACCCCCCGAGCGCCCCGAAAGTTCCGACGCCCCCCCGGACGCGTCGGCGCCACTTTCCGCCGCCTGACCCCCCAAGCGCCCCGAAAGTGCCGACACCCCCCGGACGCGTCGGCGCCACTTTCCGCCGCCTGACCCCCCGAGCGCCCCGAAAGTGCCTACGCCCCCCCGGAGTCGTCGGCGCCAGTTTCGTCCGCCTCACCCCCCGATCGCCCGAAAGTGTCGACGCCCCCAGACGCGTCGGCGCACTTTCTGCCGCCTGACCCCCCCGAGCGCTCCGAAAGTGCCGACGCCCCCCGGATGCGTCGGTGCCACTTTCAGCCCGCCGACCCCCCGAGCGCCCCGAAAGCGCCGACGCCCCCCCCCGGACGCGTCGGCGCCAATTTCCGCCGCTCGACCCCCCCGAGCGCCCCGAAAGCACCGACGCCCCCCGGACGCGTCGGCGCCACTTTCCGCCGCCCGACCCCCCGAGCGCCCCGAACGCGCCGACGCCCCCCCGGACGCCTCGGCGCCACTTTCTGCCGCCTGACCCCCCGATCGCGCCGAAAGCGCCGACGCCCCCCCCGGACGCGTCGGCGCCACTCTCCGCCGCCTCACCCACTGAGCGCCCCGAAAGCGCCGGCGCCCCCCCGGATGCCTCGGCGCCACTTTCCGCCGCCCGACCCCCCCAAGCACCCCGAAAGCTACGACGCCCCCCCGGACGCGTCGGCACCAGTTTCCGCCGCCTCACCCCCCGAGCGCCCCGAAAGCGCCGACGCCCGCCCGGACGCGTCGGCGCCAGTTTCTGCCGCCTCACCCACCGAGCGCCCCGAAATCGCCGACGCCCCCCCAGAGCGCGTCGGCACCACTTTCCGCCGCCTGACCCCCCGAGCGCCCCCGAAACTCCGACGCCCCCCGGACACGTCGGCGCCAGTTTCCGCCGCCTGACCCCCCGAGCGCCACGAAAGCGCCGACGCCCCCCCGGAGGCATCGGCGCCAGTTTCCGCCTCCTCAACCCCGAGCGCCCCGAAAGTGTCGACGCCCCCCCCGGACGCGGCGGCGCCACTTTCTGCCGCCTGACCCCCCGAGCGCCCCGAAAGAGCCGACGCCCCCCGGACGCGTCGGCGGCACTTTCCGTCGCCAGAACCCCCGAGCGCCCCGAAAGCGCCTACGCCCCCCCGGATGCGTCGGTGCCACTTTCCTCCGCCCGACCCCCCGAGTGCCGCGAAAGTGCCGACGTCCCCCCCGGACGCGTTGGCGCCACTTTCCGCCGCCTGACCCCCCGAGCACCCCGAAAGTGCCGACGCCCCACCGGACGCGTCGGGACGAGTTTCCGTCGCCTGACCCGCCGCGCGCCCCGAAAGCGCGACGCCCCCCGGACGCGTCGGCGCCACTTTCCGCCGCCCGACTCCCCGAGCGCCCCGAAAGCGCCGACGCCCCCCTGGACGCGTCGGCGCCCCTTTCCGCCGCCCGACCCCGCCGAGCGCCCCGAAAGCGCCGACGCCCCCCGGATGCGTTGGTGACATTTTCTGCCGCCAGACCCCCCGAGGGCCCCGAAAGTGCCGACGCCCCCCCGGACGCGGTCGGCCCCAGTTTACGCCGCCTCACCCCCCCGTGCGCCCCCGAAAGCGCCGACGCCCCCCCGGACGCGTCGGCGCCACTTTCCGCCGCCCGACCCCCCGAGCGCCCCGAAAGCGCCTTCGCCCCCCCGGACGCGTCGGCGCCACTTTCCGCCGCCTCACCCCCCGAGCGCCCCGAAAAGTGCCGACGCCCCCAGGACGCGTCGGCGCCACTTCCCGCCGCCCGACCCCCCCGAAAGCGCCGATGCCCACCCAGACGCATCGGCGCCACTTTCCGCCGCCCGACCCCCCGAGAGCCCCGTAAGTGCCTACGCCCCCCCGAACGCGTCGGCGCCACTTTCCGCTGCCCGACCCCCCGAGCTCCCCGAAAGAGCAACTCCCCCCCGGACGCGTCGGCGCCACTTTCCGCCGCCCGACCCGCCGAGCGCCCCGGAAAACGCCGACGCCCCCCGGACGTGTCGGCGCCACTTTCCTCCGCCCGACCCCCCGAGCGCGCCGAAAGTGCCGACGCCCCCCCGGACACGTCGGCCCCACTTTCCACCGCCTGACCCGCCGAGCGCGCCGAAAGTGCCGACGCCCGCCCGGACACGTCGGCGCCAGTTTCCGCCGCCTCATGCACCGAGCGCCCCGAAAGCGCCGACGCCCCCCCGGACGCGTCGGTGCAAGTTTCCGCCGCCTCAACCTGAGCGCCCCGAAAGCGCCGAGGCCCCTCCGCACGTGTCGGCGCCAATTTCCGCCGCCCGACCCCCCGAGCGCCCCGAAAGCGCCGACGCACCCCCGGACGCGTCGGCGCCACTTTCCGCCGCCCGACCCCCCTAGCGCCGCGAAAGCGCTGACGCCCCCCCGGACGTGTCGGCGCCAGTTTTCCGCCGCCTCAACCCCCCGAGCGCCCCGAAAGGGCCGACGCCCCCCCCGGACGCGTCGGCGCCAGTTTCCGCCGCCTCACCCCACCGATCGCCCCGAAAGTGCTGACGCCCCCCCGGACGCCTCGGCGCCACTTTCCGCCTCCTGACCCCCCGAGCGCCCCGAAAGTGCCGACGCCGCCCTGGACGCGTCGGCGCCACTTTCCGCCGCCTGACCCCCCGAGCGCCCCGAAAGTGCCTACGCCCCCCCGGAGGCGTCGGCGCCAGTTTCGGCCGCCTCACCCCCCGAGCGCCCCGAAAGTGTCGACGCCCCCCCGGACGCGTCGGCGCCACTTTCTGCCGCCTGACCCCCCGAGCTCCCAGAAAGTGACGACGCCCCCCCGGAAGCGTTGGCGCCACTTTCCGTCGCCTGAACCCCCGAGCGCCCCAAAAGCACCTACGCACCCCCGGATGCGTCGGTGCCACTTTCCGCCGCCCGACCCCCCGAGCGCCCCGAAAGCGCCGACGCCCCCCCGGATGCGTCGGTGCCACTCTCCGCCGCCTCACCCACCGAGCGCCCCAAAAGTGCAGACGCCCCCCCGGACGCGTCGGCGCCAGTTTCGGCCGCCTCACCCCCCGAGCGCTCCGAAAGCGCCGACGCCCCCCCGGACGCGTCGGCGCCACTTTCCGCCGCCCTACCCCCCCGAGCGCCCCGAAAGCGCTGACGCCCCCCCGGACGCGTCGGCGCCAGTTTCCGCCGCCTCACCCCCGAGCGCCCCGAAAGCGCCGACGCCCCCCCAGACACGTCGGGGCCACTTTCCCCCGACCGACCCCCCGAGCGCCCCGAAAACGCCGACGCCCCCGCGGACGCGTCGGCGCCACTTTCCACCGCCCGACCCCCCCGAGCGCCCCATAAGCGCCTACGTCCCCCGGCCGCGTCGGCACCACTTTCAACAGCCCGACCCCCCAAGTGCCCCGAAAACGCCGACGCCCCCCCGGACGCGTCGGCGCCACTTTCCGCCGCCCGACCCCCCCCGAGCGGCCCCGTAAGCGCCTACGTCCCCCGGATGCGTCTGCGCCACTTTCCGCCGCCTCACCCCCCGAGCGCCCCGAAAGCGCCGACGCCCCCCCGGACGCGTCGGCACCACTTTCCGCCGCCCGACACCCCCGAGCGCCCCGTAAGCGCCTACGTCCCCCGGATGCGTCGGCGCCACTTTCCGCCGCCCAACCCCCCCGAGCGCCTCGAAAACGCCGACGCCACCCCGGATGTGTCGGCGCCACTTTCCGCCGCCCGACCCGCCGAGCGCCCCGAAAGCGCCGACGCCCCCCCGGACGCGTTGGCGCCACTTTCCGCCACCCGACCCCCCCGAGCGCCCCGTAAGCGCCTACGCCCCCCGAACGCGTCGGCGCCACTTTCCGCCGCCCTACCCCCCGAGCGCCCCGAAAGCGCTGACGGCCCCCCGGACGCGTCGGCGCCAGTTTCCGCCGCCTGACCCCCGAGCGCCCCGAAAGCGCCGACGCCCCCCCGGACACGTCGGGGCCACTTTCCCCCGACCGACCCCCCCGAGCGCCCCGAAAACGCCGACGCCCCCGCGGACGCGTCGGCGCCACTTGCCACCGCCCGACCCCCCCAAGCGCCCCATAAGCGCCTACGTCCCCCGGACGCGTCGGCGCCACTTTCAACAGCCCGACCCCCAAGTGCCCCGAAAACGCCGACGCCCCCCCGGACGCGTCGGCACCACTTTCCGCCGCCCGACCCCCCCGAGCGCCCCGTAAGCGCCTACGTCCCCCGGACGCGTCGGCGCCACTTTCCGCCGCCCAACCCCCCCGAGCGCCTCGAAAACGCCGACGCCACCCCGGACGTGTCGGCGCCACTTTCCGCCGCCCGACCCGCCGAGCGCCCCGAAAGCGCCGACGCCCCCCGGACGCGTTGGCGCCACTTTCCGCCACCCGACCCCCCCGAGCGCCCCGTAAGCGCCTACGCCCCCCCGAACGCGTCGTCGCCACTTTCCGCCGCCCGACCCCACGAGCGCCCCGAAAGCGCCGATACCCCCAAGGACGCGTCGGCGCCACTTTTCCCCGCCGGACCCCCCGAGCGCCCCGAAAGCGCCGACGCCCCCCGGACGCATCGGCGCCACTTTCCGCCGCCCGACCCCCCCCGAGCGCCCCGTAAGCGCCTACGTCCCCCGGACGCGTCGGCGCCACTTTCCACAGCCCGACCCCCGAAGTGCCCCGAAAACGCCCACGCCCCCCCGGACGCGTCGGCGCCACTTTCCGCCGCCCGACCCCCCCGAGCACCCCGTAAGCGCCTACGTCCCCCGGTTGCGTCGGCGCCACTTTCCGCCGCCTCACCCCCCGAGCGCCCCGAAAGTGCCGACGCCCCCCCGGACGCGTCGGCACCACTTTCTGCCGCCCGACCCCCCCTAGCGCCCCGTAAGCGCCTACGTCCCCCGGACGCGTTGGCGCCACTTTCCGCCGCCCGACCCCCCCCGAGCGCCCCGAAAACGCCGACGCCACCCCGGACGTGTCGGCGCCACTTTCCGCCGCCCGACCCGCCGAGCGCCCCAAAAGCGCCGACGCCCCCCGGACGCGTTGGCGCCACTTTCCGCCGCCCGACCCCCCGAGCGCCCCGAAGGCGCCGACGGCCTCCGGACGCGTCGGCGCCACTTTCCTCCGCCCGTCCCCCCGAGCGCCCCGAAAGCGCCGACGCCCCCCCGGATGCGTCGGCACCACTTTCCGCCACCCCGACCACCCCGAGCGCCCCGTAAGCGCCTACGCCCCCCCGAACGCGTCGGCGCCACTTTCCGCCGCCCGACCCCCCGAGAGCCCCGAAAGCGCCGATACCCCCAAGGACGTGTCGGCGCCACTTTTCGCCGCCCGACCCCCCGAGCGCCCCGATAGCGCTGACGCCCCCCCGGACGCGTCGGCGCCACTTTCCGCCGCCCGACCCCCCAAGCGCACCGAAAACGCCCGACGCCACCCCGGACGTGTCGGCGCCACTTTCCGCCGCCCGACCCGCCGAGCACCCCGAAAGCGCAGACGCCCCCCCGGACGCGTTGGCGCCACTTTCCGCCACCTGACCCCCTAGCGCCCCGAAAGCGCCGACGCCCCCCCGGACGCGTCGGCGCCATTTTCTGCCGCCTCAACCCCCGAGCGCCCCGAAAGCGCCGACGCCCCCCCGGACGCCTCGGCGCCACTTTCCGCCGCCTGACCCCCCGAGCGCCCCGAAAGTGCCGACGCCCCCCCGGACGCGTCGGCGCCACTTTCCGCCGCCTGACCCCCCGAGCGCCCCGAAAGTGCCTACGCCCCCCAGGAGGCGTCGGCGCCAGTTTCGGCCGCCTCACCCCCCGAGCGCCCCGAAAGTGTCGACGCCCCCCAGGACGCGTCGGTGCCACTTTCTGCCGCCTGACCCCCCGAGCTCCCAGAAAGTGACGACGCTCCCCCGGAAGCGTTGGCGCCACTTTCCGTCGCCTGAACCCCCGAGCGCCCCAAAAGCACCTACGCCCCCCCGGATGCGTCGGTGCCACTTTCCGCCGCCCGACCCCCCGAGCGCCCCGAAAGCGCCGACACCCCCCCCCGGACGCCTCGGTGCCACTTACCGCCGCCTGACCCCCCGATCGCCCCGAAAGCGCCGACGCCCCCCCGGACGCGTCGGCGCCACTCTCCGCCGCCTCACCCACCGAGCGCCCCAAAAGTGCAGACGCCCCCCCGGACGCGTCGGCGCCAGTTTCGGCCGCCTCACCCCCGAGCGCTCCGAAAGCGCCGACGTCCCCCCGGACGCGTCGGCGCCAGTTTCGGCCGCCTCACCCACCGAGCGCCCCGAAATCGCCGACGCCCCCCCGGACGCGTCGGCACCACTTTCCGCCGCCTGACCCCCCGAGCGCCCCGAAAGCTCCGACACCCACACGGACGCTTCGGCGCCAGTTTCCGCCGCCTGACCCCCCGAGCGCCCCGAAAGCGCCGACGCCCACCCGGACGCGTCGGCGCCAGTTTCCGCCGCCTCACCCTCCGAGCGCCCCGAAAGTGCCGACGCCCCCCCTGACGCGTTGGCGCCACTTTCTGCCACCCGACCCCCCGAGCGCCCCGAAAGTGCCGAGGCCCCCCCGGACGCGCCGGCACCACTTTCCGCCCCCTCACCCCCCCGAGCCCCCCGAAAGCGCCGACGCCCCCCCCGGACGCGTCGGCGCCACTTTTCGCCGCCCGACCCCCCGAGCGCCCCGAAAGCGCCGACGCCCCCCCGGACGCGTCGGCGCCACTTTCCGCCGCCCTACCCCCCCGAGCGCCCCGAAAGCGCTGACGCCCCCCCGGACGCGTCGGCGCCAGTTTCCGCCGCCTCACCCCCGAGCGCCCCGAAAGCGCCGACGCCCCCCCGGACACGTCGGGGCCACTTTCCCCCGAACGACCCCCCGAGCGCCCCGAAAACGCCGACGCCCCCGCGGACGCGTCCGCGCCACTTTCCACCGCCCGACCCCCCCGAGCGCCCCATAAGCGCCTACGTCCCCCGGACGCGTCGGCGCCACTTTCAACAGCCCGACCCCCCAAGTGCCCCGAAAACGCCGACGCCCCCCCGGACGCGTCGGCGCCACTTTCCGCCGCCCGACCCCCCCGAGCGCCCCGTAAGCGCCTACGTCCCCCGGATGCGTCTGCGCCACTTTCCGCCGCCTCACCCCCCGAGCGCCCCGAAAGCGCCGACGCCCCTCCGGACGCGCGTCGGCACCACTTTCCGCCGCCCGACCCCCCCCGAGCGCCCCGTAAGCGCCTACATCCCCCGGACGCGTCGGCGACACTTTCCGCCGCCCAACCCCCCCGAGCGCCTCGAAAACGCCGACGCCACCCCGGACGTGTCGGCGCCACTTTCCGCCGCCCGACCCGCCGAGCGCCCTGAAAGCGCCGACGCCCCCCCGGACGCCTTGGCGCCACTTTCCGCCACCCGACCCCCACGAGCGCCCCGTAAGCGCCTACGCCCCCCCGAACGCGTCGGCGCCACTTTCCGCCGCCCGACCCCACGAGCGCCCCGAAAGCGCCGATACACCCAAGGACGCGTCGGCGCCACTTTTCCCCGCCGGACCCCCCGAGCGCCCCGAAAGCGCCGACGCCCCCCCGGACGCATCGGCGCAACTTTCCGCCGCCCAACCCCCCCGAGCGCCCCGTAAGCGCCTACGTCCCCCGGACGCGTCGGCGCCACTTTCCACAGCCCGACCCCCCATGTGCCCCGAAAACGTCCACGCCCCCCCGGACGCGTCGGCGCCACTTTCCGCCGCCCGACCCCCCCGAGCGCCCCGTAAGCGCCTACTTCCCTCGGTTTCGTCGGCGCCACTTTCCGCCGCCTCACCCCCCGAGCGCCCCGAAAGTGCCGACGCCCCCCCGGACGCGTCGGCACCACTTTCTGCCGCCCGACCCCCCCTAGCGCCCCGTAAGCGCCTACGTCCCCCGGACGCGTCGGCGCCACTTTCCGCCGCCCGACCCCCCCCGAGCGCCCCGAAAACGCCGACGCCACACCGGACGTGTCGGCGCCACTTTCCGCCGCCCGACCCGCCGAGCGCCCCAAAAGCGCCGACGCCCCCCGGACGCGTTGGCGCCACTTTCCCGCCGCCCGACCCCCCGAGCGCCCCGAAGGCGACGACGGCCTCCGGACGCGTCGGCGCCACTTTCCGCCGCCCGTCCCCCCGAGCGCCCCGAAAGCGCCGACGCCCCCCCGGATGCGTCGGCGCCACTTTCCGCCACCCGACCACCCCCGAGCGCCCCGTAAGCGCCTACACCCCCCCCCCCGAACGCGTCGGCGCCACTTTCCGCCGCCCGCCCCCCCCCCGAGAGCTCCGAAAGCGCCGATACCCCCAAGGACGTGTCGGCGCCACTTTTCGCCGCCCGACCCCCCGAGCGCCCCGATAGCGCTGACGCCCCCCCGGACGCGTCGGCGCCACTTTCCGCCGCCCGACCCCCCGAGCGCACCGAAAGCGCAGACGCCCCCCCGGACGCGTTGGCGCCACTTTCCGCCACCTGACCCCCTAGCGCCCCGAAAGCGCCGACGCCCCCCCGGACGCGTCGGTGCCATTTTCTGCCGCCTCAACCCCCGAGCGCCCCGAAAGCGCCGACGCCCCCCCGGACGCCTCGGCGCCACTTTCCGCCGCCCGACCCCCAGAGCGCCCCAAAAGCGCCGACGCCCCCCCGGACGCGTCGGCGCCACTTTCCGCCGCCCGACCCCCCGAGAGCCCCGAAAGCGCCGATACCCCCAAGGACGTGTCGGCGCCACTTTTCGCCGCCCGACCCCCCGAGCGCCCCGATAGCGCTGACGCCCCCCCGGACGCGTCGGCGCCACTTTCCGCCGCCCGACCCCCCCGAGCGCACCGAAAACGCCGACGCCACCCCGGACGTGTCTGCGCCACTTTTCGCCGCCCGACCCGCCGAGCACCCCGAAAGCGCAGACGCCCCCCCGGACGCGTTGGCGCCACTTTCCGCCACCTGACCCCCTAGCGCCCCGAAAGCGCCGACGCCCCCCCGGACGCGTCGGCGCCATTTTCCGACGCCTCAACCCCCGAGCGCCCCGAAAGCGCCGACGCCCCCCCGGATGCCTCGGTGCCACTTTCCGCCGCCCGACCACCCGAGCGCCCCGAAAGCGCCGAGGCCCCCACGGACGCGTCGGCGCCACTTTCCTCCGCCTGACCCCCCGAGCGCCCCGAAAGCGCCTAGGTCCCCCGGACGCGTCGGCGCCACTTTCCGCCGCCCGACCGCCCCGAGCGCCCCGTAAGCGCCTACGTCCCCCAAACGCGTCGGCGCCGCTTTCCGCTGCCCGACCCCCCGAGCGCCCCGAAAGCGCCGACGCCCGCCCGGACGCGTCGGCGCCACTTTCCGCCGCCCGAACCACCGAGCGCCCCGAAAGCGCCGACGCCACCCGGACGTGTCGGCGCCACATTCCGCCGCCCGACCCGCCGAGCGCCCCGAACCCGCCGACGCCCCCCTGGACGTGTTGGCGCCACTTTCCGCCGCCTGACCCTCCGAGCGCTCCGAAAGCGCCGACGCCCCCCCGGACGTGTCGGCACCACTTTCCTCCGCCCGACCCCCCCCGAGCGCCCCGTAAGCGCCTACGTCCCCCGGATGCGTCGGCGCCACTTTCCGCCGCCCGACCCCCCCGAGCGCCCCGAAAACGCCGACGCCACCCTGGACGTGTCGGCGCCACTTTCTGCCGCCCGACCCGCCGAGCGCCCCGAAAGCGCCGACGCCGCGCCGGACGCGTTGGCGCCACTTTCCGCCACCTGACCCTCCGAGCGCTCCGAAAGCGCCGACGCCCCCCCGGACGCGTCGGCGCCACTTTCCGCCACCCGACCCCCCGAGCGCCCCGAAAACACCGCCTCCCCCCCGGACGCGTCGGCGCCACTTTCCGCCGCCCGAACCACCGAGCGCCCCGAAAGCGCCGAGGCCCCCCCGGACGCGTCGGCGCCACTTTCCTCCGCCTGACCCCCCGAGCGCCCCGAAAGCGCCGACGCCCCCCGGACGCGTCGGCACCAGTGTCCGCCGCCTCACACACCGAGCGACCCGAAAGCGGCGACGCCCCCCAGACGCGTCGGCGCCACTTTCCGCCGCCCGACCGCCCGAGCACCCCGAAAGCGCTGACGCCCTCCCCGGTCGCGTCAGCGCCAGTTTCCGCCGCCTCACCCCCCGAGCCCCCCGAAAGTGGCGACGCCCCCCCGGACGCGTCGGCACCAGTTCCCGCCGCCTCACACACCGAGCGACCCGAAAGCGCCGACGCCCCCCGGACACGTCGGTGCCACTTTCCGCTGCCCGACCCCCCCAAGCGCCCCGTAAGCGCCTACGCCCCCCCGGACGCGTCGGCGCCACTTTCCGCCGCCCGTCCCCACCCCCGAGCGCCCCGAAAGCGCCGACGCCCCCCCGGACGCGTCGGCGCCACTTTCCTCCGCCCGACCCCCCGAGCGCCCCGAAAGCGCCGACGCACCCCCGGACGCGTCGGCGCCACTTTCCGCCGCCCTACCCCCCGAGCGCGCCGAAAGCGCTGACGCCACCCCCCGGACGCGTCGGCGCCAGTTTCCGACGCCTCACCCCCGAGCGTCCCGAAAGCGCCGACGCCCCCCGGACACGTCGGCGCCACTTTCCCCCCGACCGACCCCCCGAGCGCCCCGAAAACGCCGACGCCCCCGCGGACGCGTCGGCGCCACTTTCCACCGCCCGACCCTCCCGAGCGCCCCATAAGCGCCTACGTCCCCCGGACGCGTCGGCGCCACTTTCCGCCGCCCGACCCCCCCGAGCACCCCGTAAGCGCCTACGTCCCCGGGACGCGTCGGCGCCACTTTCCACAGCCCGACCCCGCAAGTGCCCCGAAAACGACGACGCCCCCCCCGGACGCGTTGGCGCCACGTTCCGCCGCCCGACCCCCCCCGAGCGCCCCGTAAGCGCCTACGTCCCCCGGATGCGTCGGCGCCACTTTCCGCCGCCTCACCCCCCGAGCGCCCCGAAAGCGCCGACGCCCCCCCGGACGCGTCGGCACCACTTTCCGCCGCCCGACCCCCCCGAGCGCCCTGTAAGCGCCTACGTCCCCCGGACGCGTCGGCGCCACTTTCCGCCTCCCGACCCCCCCCGAGCGCCCCGAAAGCGCCGACGCCCGCCCGGACGCGTCGGCGCCAGTTTCCGCCGCCTCACCCCCGAGCGCCCCGTAAGCGGCGACGCCCCCCAGACGCTTCGGCGCCACTTTCCGCTGCCTCACCCCCCGAGCCCCCCGAAAGCGGCGACGCCCCCCCGGACGCGTCGGCACCAGTGTCCGCCGCCTCACACACCGAGCGACCCGAAAGCGGCGACGCCCCCCAGACGCTTCGGCGCCACTTTCCGCCGCCCGACCGCCCGAGCACCCCGAAAGCGCTGACGCCCTCCCGGACGCGTCAGCGCCAGTTTCCGCCGCCTCACCCCCCGAGCCCCCCCGAAAGCGGCGACGCCCCCCCCGGACGCGGCGGCGCCACTTTCTGCCGCCTGACCCCCCGAGCGCCCCGAAAGAGCCGACGCCCCCCCGGACGCGTCGGCGGCACTTTCCGTCGCCAGAACCCCCGAGCGCCCCGAAAGCGCCTACGCCCCCCCGGATGCGTCGGTGCCACTTTCCTCCGCCCGACCCCCCCGAGTGCCGCGAAAGTGCCGACGTCCCCCCGGACGCGTTGGCGCCACTTTCCGCCGCCTGACCCCCCGAGCACCCCGAAAGTGCCGACGCCCCACCGGACGCGTCGGGACGAGTTTCCGTCGCCTGACCCGCCGCGCGCCCCAAAAGCGCCGACGCCCCCCGGACGCGTCGGCGCCACTTTCCGCCGCCCGACTCCCCGAGCGCCCCGAAAGCGCCGACGCCCCCCTGGACGCGTCGGCGCCCCTTTCCGCCGCCCGACCCGCCGAGCGCCCCCGAAAGCGCCGACGCCCCCCGGATGCGTTGGTGACATTTTCTGCCGCCAGACCCCCCGAGGGCCCCGAAAGTGCCGACGCCCCCCCGGACGCGTCGGCCCCAGTTTACGCCGCCTCACCCCCCGTGCGCCCCGAAAGCGCCGACGCCCCCCCGGACGCGTCGGCGCCACTTTCCGCCGCCCGACCCCCCGAGCGCCCCGAAAGCGCCTTCGCCCCCCCGGACGCGTCGGCGCCACTTTCCGCCGCCTCACCCCCCGAGCGCCCGAAAAGTGCCGACGCCCCCAGGACGCGTCGGCGCCACTTCCCCGCCGCCCGACCCCCCCGAAAGCGCCGATGCCCACCCAGACGCATCGGCGCCACTTTCCGCCGCCCGACCCCCCGAGAGCCCCGTAAGTGCCTACGCCCCCCCGAACGCGCCGGCGCCACTTTCCGCTGCCCGACCCGCCGAGCGCCCCGAAAGCGCCGACGCCCCCCGGATGCGTTGGTGACATTTTCTGCCGCCAGACCCCCCGAGGGCCCCGAAAGTGCCGACGCCCCCCCGGACGCGTCGGCCCCAGTTTACGCCGCCTCAACCCCCGAGCGCCCCGAAAGCGCCGACGCCCCCCCCGGACGCCTCGGCGCCACTTTCCGCCGCCTGACCCCCCGAGCGCCCCGAAAGTGCCGACGCCCCCCCGGACGCGTCGGCGCCACTTTCCGCCGCCTGACCCCCCCGAGCGCCCCGAAAGTGCCTACGCCCCCCAGGAGGCGTCGGCGCCAGTTTCGGCCGCCTCACCCCCCGAGCGCCCCGAAAGTGTCGACGCCCCCCAGGACGCGTCGGTGCCACTTTCTGCCGCCTGACCCCCCGAGCTCCCAGAAAGTGACGACGCTCCCCCCGGAAGCGTTGGCGCCACTTTCCGTCGCCTGAACCCCCGAGCGCCCCAAAAGCACCTACGTCCCCCCGGATGCGTCGGTGCCACTTTCCGCCGCCCGACCCCCCGAGCGCCCCGAAAGCGCCGACACCCCCCCCCGGACGCCTCGGTGCCACTTACCGCCGCCTGACCCCCCGATCGCCCCGAAAGCGCCGACGCCCCCCCGGACGCGTCGGCGCCACTCTCCGCCGCCTCACCCACCGAGCGCCCCAAAAGTGCAGACGCCCCCCCGGACGCGTCGGCGCCAGTTTCGGCCGCCTCACCCCCGAGCGCTCCGAAAGCGCCGACGTCCCCCCGGACGCGTCGGCGCCAGTTTCGGCCGCCTCACCCACCGAGCGCCCCGAAATCGCCGACGCCCCCCCCGGACGCGTCGGCACCACTTTCCGCCGCCTGACCCCCCGAGCGCCCCGAAAGCTCCGACACCCACACGGACGCTTCGGCGCCAGTTTCCGCCGCCTGACCCCCCGAGCGCCCCGAAAGCGCCGACGCCCACCCGGACGCGTCGGCGCCAGTTTCCGCCGCCTCACCCTCCGAGCGCCCCGAAAGTGCCGACGCCCCCCCCTGACGCGTTGGCGCCACTTTCTGCCACCCGACCCCCCGAGCGCCCCGAAAGTGCCGAGGCCCCCCCGGACGCGCCGGCACCACTTTCCGCCGCCTCACCCCCCCGAGCCCCCCGAAAGCGCCGACGCCCCCCCCGGACGCGTCGGCGCCACTTTTCGCCGCCCGACCCCCCGAGCGCCCCGAAAGCGCCGACGCCCCCCCGGACGCGTCGGCGCCACTTTCCGCCGCCCTACCCCCCGAGCGCCCCGAAAGCGCTGACGCCCCCCCGGACGCGTCGGCGCCAGTTTCCGCCGCCTCACCCCCGAGCGCCCCGAAAGCGCCGACGCCCCCCCCGGACACGTCGGGGCCACTTTCCCCCGACCGACCCCCCGAGCGCCCCGAAAACGCCGACGCCCCCGCGGACGCGTCCGCGCCACTTTCCACCGCCCGACCCCCCCCGAGCGCCCCATAAGGGCCTACGTCCCCCGGACGCGTCGGCGCCACTTTCAACAGCCCGACCCCCCAAGTGCCCCGAAAACGCCGACGCCCCCCCGGACGCGTCGGCGCCACTTTCCGCCGCCCGACCCCCCCGAGCGCCCCGTAAGCGCCTACGTCCCCCGGATGCGTCTGCGCCACTTTCCGCCGCCTCACCCCCCGAGCGCCCCGAAAGCGCCGACGCCCCTCCGGACGCGTCGGCACCACTTTCCGCCGCCCGACCCCCCCGAGCGCCCCGTAAGCGCCTACATCCCCCGGACGCGTCGGCGACACTTTCCGCCGCCCAACCCCCCCGAGCGCCTCGAAAACGCCGACGCCACCCCGGACGTGTCGGCGCCACTTTCCGCCGCCCGACCCGCCGAGCGCCCTGAAAGCGCCGACGCCCCCCCGGACGCCTTGGCGCCACTTTCCGCCACCCGACCCCCACGAGCGCCCCGTAAGCGCCTACGCCCCCCCGAACGCGTCGGCGCCACTTTCCGCCGCCCGACCCCCACGAGCGCCCCGAAAGCGCCGATACACCCAAGGACGCGTCGGCGCCACTTTTCCCCGCCGGACCCCCCGAGCGCCCCCGAAAGCGCCGACGCCCCCCGGACGCATCGGCGCAACTTTCCGCCGCCCAACCCCCCCGAGCGCCCCGTAAGCGCCTACGTCCCCCGGACGCGTCGGCGCCACTTTCCACAGCCCGACCCCCCATGTGCCCCGAAAACGTCCACGCCCCCCCGGACACGTCGGCGCCACTTTCCGCCGCCCGACCCCCCCGAGCGCCCCGTAAGCGCCTACTTCCCTCGGTTTCGTCGGCGCCACTTTCCGCCGCCTCACCCCCCGAGCGCCCCGAAAGTGCCGACGCCCCCCCGGACGCGTCGGCACCACTTTCTGCCGCCCGACCCCCCCTAGCGCCCCGTAAGCGCCTACGTCCCCCGGACGCGTCGGCGCCACTTTCCGCCGCCCGACCCCCCCGAGCGCCCCGAAAACGCCGACGCCACACCGGACGTGTCGGCGCCACTTTCCGCCGCCCGACCCGCCGAGCGCCCCAAAAGCGCCGACGCCCCCCGGACGCGTTGGCGCCACTTTCCGCCGCCCGACCCCCCGAGCGCCCCGAAGGCGACGACGGCCTCCGGACGCGTCGGCGCCACTTTCCGCCGCCCGTCCCCCCGAGCGCCCCGAAAGCGCCGACGCCCCCCCGGATGCGTCGGCGCCACTTTCCGCCACCCGACCACCCCGAGCGCCCCGTAAGCGCCTACGCCCCCCCCCGAACGCGTCGGCGCCACTTTCCGCCGCCCGCCCCCCCCGAGAGCTCCGAAAGCGCCGATACCCCCAAGGACGTGTCGGCGCCACTTTTCGCCGCCCGACCCCCCGAGCGCCCCGATAGCGCTGACGCCCCCCCGGACGCGTCGGCGCCACTTTCCGCCGCCCGACCCCCCGAGCGCACCGAAAGCGCAGACGCCCCCCCGGACGCGTTGGCGCCACTTTCCGCCACCTGACCCCCTAGCGCCCCGAAAGCGCCGACGCCCCCCCGGACGCGTCGGCGCCATTTTCTGCCGCCTCAACCCCCGAGCGCCCCGAAAGCGCCGACGCCCCCCCGGACGCCTCGGCGCCACTTTCCGACGCCCGACCCCCAGAGCGCCCCAAAAGCGCCGACGCCCCCCCGGACGCGTCGGCGCCACTTTCCGCCGCCCGACCCCCCGAGAGCCCCGAAAGCGCCGATACCCCCAAGGACGTGTCGGCGCCACTTTTCGCCGCCCGACCCCCCGAGCGCCCCGATAGCGCTGACGCCCCCCCGGACGCGTCGGCGCCACTTTCCGCCGCCCGACCCCCCCGAGCGCACCGAAAACGCCGACGCCACCCCGGACGTGTCTGCGCCACTTTTCGCCGCCCGACCCGCCGAGCACCCCGAAAGCGCAGACGCCCCCCCCGGACGCGTTGGCGCCACTTTCCGCCACCTGACCCCCTAGCGCCCCGAAAGCGCCGACGCCCCCCCGGACGCGTCGGCGCCATTTTCCGACGCCTCAACCCCCGAGCGCCCCGAAAGCGCCGACGCCCCCCCGGATGCCTCGGTGCCACTTTCCGCCGCCCGACCACCCGAGCGCCCCGAAAGCGCCGAGGCCCCCCCGGACGCGTCGGCGCCACTTTCCTCCGCCTGACCCCCCGAGCGCCCCGAAAGCGCCGACGCCCCCCCGTACGCGTCGGCGCCACTTTCCGCCGCCTCACCCCCCCGAGCGCCACGAAAGCGCCGACGCCCCCCCCGGACGCGTCGGCGCCACTTTCCCGCCGCCCGACCCCCCCGAGCGCCCCGTAAGCGCCTAGGTCCCCCGGACGCGTCGGCGCCACTTTCCGCCGCCCGACCGCCCCCGAGCGCCCCGTAAGCGCCTACGTCCCCCAAACGCGTCGGCGCCGCTTTCCGCCGCCCGACCCCCCGAGCGCCCCGAAAGCGCCGACGCCCGCCCCGGACGCGTCGGCGCCACTTTCCGCCGCCCGAACCACCGAGCGCCCCGAAAGCGCCGACGCCACCGCGGACGTGTCGGCGCCACATTCCGCCGCCCGACCCGCCGAGCGCCCCGAACCCGCCGACGCCCCCCTGGACGTGTTGGCGCCACTTTCCGCCGCCTGACCCTCCGAGCGCTCCGAAAGCGCCGACGCCCCCCCGGACGTGTCGGCACCACTTTCCTCCGCCCGACCCCCCCGAGCGCCCCGTAAGCGCCTACGTCCCCCGGATGCGTCGGCGCCACTTTCCGCCGCCCGACCCCCCCGAGCGCCCCGAAAACGCCGACGCCACCCTGGACGTGTCGGCGCCACTTTCCGCCGCCCGACCCGCCGAGCGCCCCGAAAGCGCCGACGCCGCGCCGGACGCGTTGGCGCCACTTTCCGCCACCTGACCCTCCGAGCGCTCCGAAAGCGCCGACGCCCCCCCGGACGCGTCGGCGCTACTTTCCGCCACCCGACCCCCCGAGCGCCCCGAAAACACCGCCTCCCCCCCGGACGCGTCGGCGCCACTTTCCGCCGCCCGAACCACCGAGCGCCCCGAAAGCGCCGAGGCCCCCCCGGACGCGTCGGCGCCACTTTCCTCCGCCTGACCCCCCGAGCGCCCCGAAAGCGCCGACGCCCCCCGGACGCGTCGGCACCAGTGTCCGCCGCCTCACACACCGAGCGACCCGAAAGCGGCGACGCCCCCCCCAGACGCGTCGGCGCCACTTTCCGCCGCCCGACCGCCCGAGCACCCCGAAAGCGCTGACGCCCTCCCGGTCGCGTCAGCGCCAGTTTCCGCCGCCTCACCCCCCGAGCCCCCCGAAAGTGGCGACGCCCCCCCGGACGCGTCGGCACCAGTTCCCGCCGCCTCACACACCGAGCGACCCGAAAGCGCCGACGCCCCCCGGACACGTCGGTGCCACTTTCCGCTGCCCGACCCCCCCAAGCGCCCCGTAAGCGCCTACGCCCCCCCGGACGCGTCGGCGCCACTTTCCGCCGCCCGTCCCACCCCCGAGCGCCCCGAAAGCGCCGACGCCACTCCTGGAGGCGTCGGCGCCACTTTCCGCTGCCCGACCCCCCGAGCGCCCCCGAAAGCGCCGACGCCCCCCCCGGACGCGTCGGCGCCACTTTCCTCCGCCCGACCCCCCGAGCGCCCCGAAAGCGCCGACGCACCCCCGGACGCGTCGGCGCCACTT